>VWYI01005164.1:65949-127311 GCA_013399455.1 Anthoscopus minutus
TCAGATATGGGCGAGGTGAGAGGTTAGAGGCCTCATTGTTAATGAGTGAGGCAGCCTCTGATTTTTACACTAATTGAAGCATTTACATTTTTCAGCAGAACTAAAATGCAAAACTAACACATTCCTTGGAGATTTATAACCCCACAATGGATTCTCCTATCCTCTCTCCCTTAATTATCCCAAATTATCTGAACTCTTATGAAGAAGAAAGAAATTAATATTAATATTCCATTTAGAATATACTCTAAAATGCAGTAGAAAATGGAGGCAATAATAATGATAAAGAGGGTAGCTAAGATGATTTGGAATATATAATCTTTCTTCTCTTCACTGTAGCTTTCTTACACTAGAGTAAGCCAGGGAAACTAGGTCTTGCATTCATTTAGCAAAGAAATTTTTTTCTGCATTAACTTCCAGTATATAAGTAAAAGCTTAGTAAAATATTGTTCTGTCTGTTAAATGGAATATTTTGGTTCTGTGCCTTGATCGGAAAAGAAAAAATAGGGATAAAAGAAATTGGATAACTCTTTTTGAATAGTGTTTGTGTATGGAGGGGCAAATACAGACGTGAGTCATCACTGGAGAGTAGACAGGAAAAATAGCTAGAAGAAAAGAACAGCTATAAACTGGGCATGAACTGAAGCAGAAATTATAGTTTAAGTTGAGAGAAAGGAGAGAATTACAGTCACCAGAAGAGAAAACAGTGGGGTCAAATGAATCAAATACTGCAAATGTTGAATTTGTGTCTATGACCTCTCTGCCGTAGGTCAGAGAGAGACAGTCTACTTGCATGAAATTGGCAGAGAGGTGCCACGGGGTAGGGTGGAAATGGGAAAGGATAAATGTCTCTTCATTTGGATGGTGAGACCGAAGCACCTGGTAAATGTCCAATTGGCCACTGACTGACTTCTGTTTTGACTTACAGGTTTGTAATTGGCCTTTCCTACTCTGAGATGGACGCCAGTTGCTTTGCCAAGTTCCTGATTCCAAGCTCTAGGGCATTGACTACAGGGCTCCCACTGCCCTGGAATTTTGCAGTTACAAGATGTCGGTGGAGGATTGGTTTTGTTTGGGTTTACAAGCGTCCTAGGATTAAAAACAGCCTTGAGAAATGGTCCTTGATGGTGGGGTACCATTCACACTGAATGCAAAAGTATGCCCAAATTCAGCTTGAAAATTGAGAGCATATTATATATCTGAATCCCATAACCATTTCTACATTTTGTTCTGTGTAACTCTGTTCAGTGTTTCCACTCACTGAGAGAAGTCAGGGGCTTTCAAAGAACCCACCACTTGTGAGGATGTTGGCTTACATACACCTGCCTTGGTGTTGCACTGTGGGCTATGATGAAAACTATGTTATCTCATGAAGTAATTTTTGATTTCTTGGACAATATTTTGTGTCAAGACTGTAACTTTTTAAAGGTCGGAAAGATATAGAGTAACTCTACTCTCCTGTGCTTATAAACCCCTTTTTTTTCACTGTCTTAGTACAATGTTACCAAGTGGCTGTAATGGTGGAAGACATCAAATTCAGAGAAGCCCATTTGCAAAGAGATTGCATAGGGCATCACATATTTGGCCTGAGGATGGATTGTGGGTGAAAAGACTGTCATATTAAAAAAAACCAAACAAAACACCAGCAGTAGAGAATGATACTAAAAATAGTGAACAGACTTGAGCGCAGCTGTAAATTTAAAAACTCATTTTATTGTTTCTTTTTAACTTGAAAACAGCCTTTACTGTTTTTGTAAAATTTGCCTGCTCTGTTTTGTTTGGTCAGCTTTCAGAAGCTCAAGACATGTTTGTAAGAAGTACTGAGGCATGGAGAAATGTATAGGAACTGGCCGTGGTCAACATGCAATCAAGCTGCTCAGGACTGTGAGTTGCTGCACAAGAGTGCTGTGTGTCAGTACAATTGTAGTGTAGCTGGGGGAAACTGTGAGCTGGATATTTTGGGTTAATTTCTGATACAGAGCTTCTGTGAAAGGGACTTGTGTTTCTCAGCCTTCTCCATCAAGACAAAATATTTGGGAAGGAACACGAGGTCCCAATGAAGTGATTTGTTGTTCTGTTCAATATAGCAACATTCAGTCTCAGGAAAAGCAATTTTGTGATCTTACCTCCTTGGTTTTATTTAAAAGTCAGAAAACCCCCCAAGTCAACCCAAAATGCATGGCTAAAGATGTTAGTAGTAGCTACAGGTTTTTGGTGTGAATGTATGTTTGGAATAGTTACTAGCGAGTATGTGTCCTTTAAGCGCAATGGGATGGGGAAACTAGATTTTATTTCATTAGCCAGATGTAACAATCAAGAACACTTGCAATCCACCATTGAGAAACAGCAATGTGATAGACAAAGCCCTGGACTGGGATTTTTATCTAGGCATTGCTGTAGAATTTCGAAATCAATTTGTCCAAGAAAATTAACCAGAACACTTAGCCAGGGCTTTCTTATCTGTGAAATGCATATGATAATCCCACATTACCAGTCTGTGACAAATCCATGAATATTACTTGTATTTACTGAACAGTTTCAGATTAATTTTTTCTCTTACTCAATTATTTAAAAAAATAGATTTCAAAAAACCTGACTAAGATATGAAAGCTGTTATATTGCATGCCTAATATAAATTGGCTGACACATGCTAGACTGTTGAATATCCCTGGATGAGAAATTAAAACAATTTTTTTAAATTATTGAACTGGTTGCCCAAACTATCATATGACCAAAGATATCTCTTACTGACTTCATGATCACTGAAAATTTCTGCAACAATCATAAAAATTTTGCATCTTAGTTACATTCCTCATTATTTTTTTTCATTAAGAGATATGAGACAAAAATGTCACCGTTTTATTATTAAAGCTAAAGTTTGATTTCCAAATATATTTTTTATGCAGCAAAATTTTTATGGATTGTTTACTTCTTGATCATTTAATGAACAGCAAAATATTCTTCAAACTGCCCCAGAAGAAAATAACATATACAAAAGGATGAAGAAGAGAATAAAACAGCAAATGCTATAAATTGAACAAAATAACTACAAGGTATCTATGCATGCTTTTTATTACATGCTTTTTTCTTTAGGTAGAAAGATATACTCTACATTTCTTCATGGGAGTTAGGGTAATACACTGAATTCCAGATGCTGCTTGGTACCTTTTCGTAATTTGGAAAAACAAGAAATGCGGAGATTTTCCATTCTTTTTTCCATTTCCTTACAGTTGTCTCCTGTGCATCACATATCAAATCTACAGTGGTGCTCATTTGCAAGAAGAGTGCCACATGTGAGTGCACGATTCTCTGATTGTGAAAGACTTGCCTTCCTTCCCTTTTCTGGAGATCCCAAAGGCCACATTTGTCTTAGATTCTCTTTGCTCTGGGTGTAAATGTAAAGCAGTTTGGGATGCTCAGCTGTATAAAGTATTACCATTGAAATGCAAGCTGTTTTTCTACAGAAAAACACAAAAGGAAAAAATCCAAATAAACAGCAACAAAAGCAAATGAAAATGTTTCCAGGGATAAAAATGTGAACAGTTAGATAAATAAAACATTAGAAAGAAGGAAAAATACTTCCAGAAAACAAATCAATAAGATTAAAAAATATGTATTTTTTTGAGAAAGTTGACAGGCTTGCAGAAATTTCTTGCTTACAAGGTATTTGCAGAGAGAAATATGATTAATCAAGAGACTATCATCAAAGTAAAAACTCTAAGTATTAAAATTTTAACTCTAACTTGTAGAGAATCCAAATCTTTTCCTCTGTTACATAAATTTGCACAGACAGTAGAAGCTTCTAATTACAGAGTTTCTTCTGTATTTCACATGCTTGGAGATAGTGTTTGTGCTTTTGTAAAATGAATGTGAGATTCTGTCCTTCCCAATTTATGACTTCTTCATGACACATGAACTGGAATTATTTATAAAAACAGAAAAAAAAATAAAGCTTAACAAGCTCATTGATGGATAGTCCTATTTATTCACTGCAAAAGGACACTTTTGCCACGGTGAAACAGTGACAGAATTTACCCTGAGATGTCATTCAGCCATGACTCGATCCTAGGTATTCAATATTTCAGGTATATGCCCTGATAACGAGGCTGTAGAACTATAGGCATTATCCTGTATTTTTTTCTTTCCATTGATTCCAGTGCGTTGTGTCCAATGCAACAGAATAGGGAGCTGCATGGAGGTCTCCCAGGTCAGCACCCCAACCCTCACATTGCTAAGTAGCAGTCTAAGAACAGGTATCACCATATCCAACTCCTCTTTGCTCTTTTTGGAAATGTAGCCTCTGTCTAAATCCAGGAATGCCCACCTGCTCCTCTGTCCATCCAGATAGCTTTAGGAAGTCATGGCTCTACCTCCTTCTAACCTTCCTCATAAGAGGTTCACTTCCCCATATGATCTTCTGAAGGAGCTTCTCATTTGGGAAGGTGGTGTTTGAAGCAGGGCAGAGGCACATGTTATCTTCTGGCTCCAGTTGTGCTGAGCAACTGTTTTTCAATTTTTTTTCAATTGAAAGTTTCTGGAAAGTAAGTGAAACTCTGACCAAAAGAGTTTTGCTTTGCAAGAGATCTGACATTTGCTATACACATATTTTCCTGATAACTTAATAGACCCACAAGAAAAATCAATAAATGTTCTCTATTAGACTTATAACTTTGTTTCAGTCTTCAACGATGGCTTCCCATCAAAATTCATGTTCAGAAGGTCCTGGGTTTGAGTTGGCTTTTATAGCTTTCTTATACCAGATCGTATTAACTCCTGTTATAATCTACCAGTCTATGCTGAACTGAAACTAATGTGTTGATGGCTCTCTCTTTACAAAATGGTCACGTTTCTCAGGTTTGGATTGCTATACACTGAAGGACAAGGAATAACAGAAGTGTGAACTGCCTTTTAAATTTGTGGTTGTCCTCTGCATTTTAGTTATTTATGCTAAGCTGTCTTGAAGGCATCAATTCACTTTGTCTTAGAAGTATAATTTGATGAAAACTGGATCTTCTCCCTGGTTTAAAGGATACATATCAACAAACACTTTCATGCTAGATGTACTTCAGAGTGAGAAGCTAACTGCTCTTTAAAGTTGAGCAATTTTTTCATGTTCTGCTTAAGCCTTACTCAGGTTGGGGTAAATTGACTTTCCTGACATTTGCTAGTTTGCTTCAGCAATGCTGTGCCCTCCAACTTTTTTAGTGGATGTGTGAAATGGTTTAGGTAAGACTTGACAAATTCTGAATGTTAGTTTTGCGTTTCCCTTTGTTTGGAGAAATAACTTGCTGTATTTGATTTCCTGACACATGACACATGTTAAGAACACACGTCTTGCACAGTTGCTTTACTTTTGCTCTAGACTGAAATGCAATAAGAAGGTGGGAGAAGGCCTCAGATGAGTTGAAACTAAAGTGAAAAAAAGAAATTCACATGCACCATTGAAATCTGGATCCATAGACGGAAGTTTTTATGGCAGCTTTATTTTTGTGGGTTTCTAACAACCATCTTATTTAATCTGACTGAGAATAAGGAGAGAAGAGGTGCTGCCATGAATGCTAGCACATGGTCTAAGCTCCAGCTTTCTTTATTACTTCTATTATAACAATGTATCGTCATTGGCCTGAATTGCTAGCATCCTTATAGGAGCGATAAGACTAAAATGGTTCTACCTGTCATTCACTGATGTGTGAATCGACAATTAAATGACTGATCAATTTCTCTGTACTTCAATAGCTGCTTTTATCCTGATTTGCTGTATAAAATAGTGCAGTTTCATCTAAGTTTTCTAAGGAGTAGGTAAATTAGGCAATTAGACATAATCTTAGATTTAAAAATTGAAAACCCATCAGTGTCTCTGTCTTGCAAGGAAAATACATTTCAACATCTGAAAATACAAAATCTTTTGTAAGGAAGAAATATCCTTACAAAAGAAAACTCCTGTAGTCCTGGCACTCTGTATATGAATGACTTTCATGAATATCTAATATATTTTTCTTTTGTTCATTTTTTCAAAAAACTTTGGACTCTAGAAGCTTTTAAGAAGAAGTTTTAAAAGTGGAGCAATAGGAAGTGCTAAATATTTTATTAGTGATTTATGTTAACATGCTTTTCCTTTATTCTTTTAGTAGGAAAAAATCATGACAGTTAGAAAAATAATGAGGATTAATGTATGAAAATGTATTGCATGGCAGCCTCTGTGTAATGTATTTATAAACAGTTTCCTTAAAAAAGAAAGAATGTCAAAATAGATTACAAGAAGACTAGGAAATTATTGTAGTCAGATCAAACAGAATTCACAGTCCAGGAGTTTTTTTCTGTAATATCAGCTGCATCCTGGCTGAGATCACCCACTCTTCATCTGCTTCCCTCTCTCACAGGAATGTCATGTTGCTTTTCTTCACCTCCTTTGTGTAAAACATAGTAAAGTGTGTGACTCTCTCTCGAGTTTAACAGAGGAAAAATGCTTCATGATTTAAGTGAGGTTTAATCCCAAATCACTTTTCAGTTTATTTAGTCCTTTTTACTATTTTTGGTAAACCTGTGTCCTTTACGGTCTACAGGAAATCATTCACTTTTAAACATTCATATGACCAGAGCTGTATGTTCTACATAATCTGTGAAAACGAAGGAAAATGAAGAGCTGCAGAAACAACAAAAAACCCCCCACCCAAACCAAACACCCAAATATAAAGATTAAGCCTGGGACAGAAACCATCAAAATAGAAAAGTTGAGGCAGACAAAGGCTGAGTAATAGTTTTGACAAGCTGACTGGAAGCCACTGTGCTTTAGGCTGTGCAGGCTTCATCCAAGTTTCACTGGTGGCAGTAGGATGGCTTCAGCAGTCTTTGATTCAAATCCAATTTAGCCAATTTATTGAATGATTTCTTCATTTTTGTCACACCAATCTTGTTGCTGAGCAGGAATGAGGAAGAAGGAGACAAGGGGAGGCCAAAGGAAAGTTGACCACACAAATGTAATGTTGGAAGCATTAGACTGCATGGGGTTGTTCAGCCTCCACAAAGAACCAAACATATTCCCATGGAAACCAATGTTCAAAGATGAATAAGTAGCCTGGCTCTCAGCATCTCCCTTTCCTTTTTTCTCTTTTCTTCTCTCTTGGGATGTTTTGCTGTTGTTTTTGATAAAGGGAAAGAAAGAGTCTCTTCACCTCCAAACAGCTTGAGAAAAGACTGGCAACATTCATTCCACTAATAAGGTGTCAATTAATGCAAAGAAGAATGTCCTGGATTTCTCAAAGAGATGTATTTTTCAATAGGAGCTAGTCAAGATGTTGATGAGGTTTTGTTTCTCTCTCTTTTTTTGTTTTGTTTAAATGGAACATACACTTTCTCGAAAAAGGGGGATGCTAAACTAATGTTGTAAGTCTGCCCTCACGTGTTGGATTTTAACTCTTCCGGAGAGAAAGTGTAAGTGAGCTCAAAGGAATGCACCAGATGTATTGTGGCACCACCCAGTACAGATACTTAGGTCTGCTTTTTTTTCAGTTTCGAGGTTTAGATACTGATGTTGGCGTAGCAAGAGGTTACATACACAGGAAATACAAAGAATTATGCACTGTCCATTTAATGTAGCTGATATGGGTCATTGTAATTCCTATACTAAGTAGATAATGAATTCAAAGAGAATGTTACAGAGCTGGTGCTGATGTTATCAGTGCTATAATGTGTTGCAATTGACTGATATCAAAAAATATGAAAGGAGTGCTGCGAAGCTCAAGAATTATCAACCAGCTTTTAATAAGTAAGGAAGATTGTCTCAGAAATCTGAAGGAACTTTGTTTGGCTTCTTGCAAGGAGAGTTTCTGAGAATAGGAAATTCCGTAGGATATAATGTCATATGGGAAATGTCCAGTGTGAGTCAGCATGAAGCAATGCTTCGATGGGGCACAAGTGCTTCTGCAGGCTTTGGAACCAATGAAGTCAGGTTTCTGTCAGGTCTCAGTCAGGTCTCAGTTTCCACCTGGACCAATTGACCCTGGTGTCTCTAAAAGTGTCAGTGCCCACTGAATTTTTGGTATCATAAGCATCTATAGAAGAGCTTTTCCATCCAAAGGTGGACCTCTTCTATGTGGATCCTCTGACATCCAAATGATGATCTCATGCTGCAGCCTTTTCTTTAGCAGGGAATAAATTTTGGTTACTGTCCCTTTCCCCTCTCCAGACATCTGTTTCTGTAAAATTTATAACAACATAATGTCTGTCTGTCTATTCCACTTGGCTGACATCAGCCAGTAGGCTCAAAATTATTGGGGAAACCAGCCAGAAAGAATGATTGCCTAAGCCTCATTTCCTTAGGAAACTCAGCTAAAAAGTTAGTATTAGCAATAACTTGTGGATTGGAGCTACCACTGCACTACAGTGCAGTGTGGCACTGAAGCTGTGTATACCCAAGTGCAGTCTGGTGTATTGCACCCACTGCACTTTTGCTGTAAACTTTCTCCTGGGCCCTGTTGGCAAACAAACCTCCCTGCATCGGCTGTGTGGGTGAATGGCCACAGCAAAGTCCTTGGCAGGGGGAGTCAGAGCCTCACTGCTTCTTGGTTTACCCACTGATTTTTTGGGGTTTGGACACCTGCTCAACCAGGAAGGGATAGAGACCACACATCCATTTAATCTGGGTTTTCCCTGGCCTTCTGCACATTTGGGATCTGCACTCAAATCGGCAGTTTGCAGTGGGTTGCAACTCCTGTTCCTGAGTAATTCATTTCCATATCACTTTAAAAAAAGTCTTTGAAAAGACCTGTGTGTTCTTCTCCTCCTGAATATATGTAAATTTGGTTTTATGAATCTATCTGGAGTCCTTAAATTTTGTTTTAATTTAGTCCTTTAAAATTTTGTCTTTTCTTTCTAGATATTGATTCATGGATGTAAAGTGTGAGAAATGTGTTTTCTGCTACAGTGGGTAGGAACCTGGATCTCCATTTCCTCACTGATGTCTAGGGTTTCCATTTTTACCTGCATGATGTTGTTCTTGCTGAATATCCTCCCTTCCTTCATTTCCCTTTCTCAGAACAGGGCTTAATAAATTGCATTTATCTTTTCAGGACACTGAAATTATAATCTCTGTTAAAAAAATCCTTAAAAACCCATGGCATTTTGCAGCATTTCACAGCGGACTTCCTTCTCCATCTCCATCGCATATAGTCAGTGATAGTTACCTCACTGTGATCCTTTCAGTTCTCAGTGTGTTTAAGAAGTTCCTTATATGTAAGAAGGGCATACAGCCAAAGCTGCTTGTGCTGAGATTTTTTCTGTGTGAATATGAAGCAGGGCAATGGCATTGTAACTGCTTTGCAGCGTGAGCTCATTTTCAGTATTCTCTTTTATCCTGAGGCAATGACCTTTCTATTCCCAGCCTCTCTGAAAGGAAGGAGTACAACCACGTCTTGTCTGTGTCTTCCTGTTTGTGGTTTATATGTGGCTCAAAGTTCTGCCAGAAACTTAATGCCATTTTATTGCCTGGTTTTACATTCTGCCTGTGATGTACTAATTATCAGGGTGTGACAGAGCACTTATTTCCTATCATAAACCAGGGCTGTTACCCAGGAAGGAAATTTTGTTTGAGTCATTAAAGGATGTAACAATATGAAATATTCTCTGAGGACCATATTCTGATCCTGTTGACATTGATGGGAATGTTGGTTTTGTCTTCGCTATGAAAGCCACATAATGAAAGACAAGGCATTTCTGTGCCTGCTTCTATTTTATGTTTTGAGAGCCAATTCCCCACAGTACTTGTCAGCACTGGACACTTGTATACCTCAGCTGAATACCTGGTGCAGCATGGGATACTCAGTATGCTAGAGAGCCACAGTCTTTGTGGATGTAAATTAGCGTAGCTCCTTTCACATCAGGGGCAGTGCACTGTTTTATTTTATGGGGAAGTCTTGCTCTCAAGCTGCCATTTCCTCCCCTTTTTAGAATGGAAAAAGCAAAGAGTGTGCACTTTTAATCTATTTCCACTGAGGGGAGGATGGGAGGAAAGAAATAAAACAATTTGGAGACTGTGTAGTGGTTTCCTAGTTCCCTACTTGTAATCTGCAGTTAATGCCCATGACTTAATGGGAATTCACTTGCACTCAGCCACACTTGCCTACGGCAAAAGAGACAATGAGGTATTTCTGCTTATACCATCACAAGGCTTCACTTGAACAGCTGAAGCACAAGTAGAAACCAGATTCAAACCAAGAGCAAGGGTGAACAGAGGGCAGCCTCCAGACTGGCCAGGGCTCTGAATGCCATGCTCAGCGACACAGGTTGTTGGGCACCTGGGCATCAGGTTTGAGCCTTGTGCTGCTGTTGCTATCAGTTCTTCATACATTCACTGGCTGATGGCTATTTCTTCTTGCTCTGTGGAAGAGATGGTAAAAATTAAACACAAAAAAGAAAGTTGGTCTTTTCAGACAATTCCAGCAGACTATACAACCCACCGTGTTCAGAACATGTGCGATATTATATTATAGACATTTCTCATTTTAAGAGCAGAATTCAGCCCTGAACTGATTTACATGATTTACATGAAGACAGAATGTCCCACCATATTTTATAGCACTGGAATGCAAATTTTGATTTACATTCCAACTCAGTTACTTTTCTGACTGATATCCTCCCCCTTCTTATCCTCCTCCTGAAAAAAAAAAAAAAGAAAAAAAAGAGGAAAGAAAAAAAGAAGCATTTTCATCTTTAACTTTTATCTTAAGTATCTCTTTCTGATCTTCTGCAGTCTGAACCTTGACAGTTTTCAATGAAATAGATGGCCCCTTCTGTTCCACATATCACATAATTTATTGGCGTCTTGCACCTGTCAAATGCCACATTTCCTCCCTCTGGGAGCATGCCCCTGTTCACATAACCCTTCTTTGCTTGTAACTAGAAAGAGAGCTACAGGTGTCAGTTAAGCCATGAGTATTTCTTTGATCTTTCCTAGATATTTTTAATTGGAATTTTTCTTCCAAAGGGGTTTTCCTGTGTAACTCTACTTTCAAACAGAGCAGCATTTGTTTTGTTTTCGGTGAGCCTGGAGCCCATATTCTGCTGATGCATCAGTGAAAAATGGAAGTGACTCCCCTCATTTTGGCAGATCACTCTGTGTTAAACCTTATCCACAAAATAGTTTTGGTCTCCTTTTCATCTTTTATTTCTTGTTCAGAAACAAGATCCGTATTTATGAATAGCCCTTCAAATCCACCCCTTATTTGAGAAAGCACTTAGATAGTTTCCCAAATCAAGAATATAGAAGATACTAACTTATATAAAAAATACTTCTCTATCAGGAAAATTTAATGATTAAAAAAGTTATCAAGTATACTGAAGAAAAAACAGATACTTATTAATTTTCTGCAGAACTCATATACCCTTTGTCAGGACAACAACTCTTTCTAACTGAGGTTCTGCTGCTGAAATGGAAGATGAGAGTCTAAAGTACACATTACTGGGGAGACTATTTCCTTGTGCTATCCAAGAGGCTGGATGCTCACTGCTGGCTTTCTCTGCACCACTGAAATTCAAACTGAAATTGGCCTCATCTCTGTGTCTTCTTTACAAGATTTAAATAGCAATAAATCCTAAAAAGTGTGTTTTAAAAGCCAATACCATCAGCCATAGCTGGCATTTTAAGCAGCCCAATCTGGATATCTAACCCTGACCACTTTCATTTTTGATTCTTACCCTTTCCTTTCTCTCTCCAGTTCTCCTGTCTTCTCAAAAGGACACTGTGCCTGTGTGAAATGGTTGGAAAGTGTCTGTGTTTCTAAAAGAATCCAGTACCTGTGAGGTTTCCGAGAACTCTGAAACTGTTTCTGCATATATCTTTTTTTATTTCTTGGTAAAGCTCCCCTTTCTATGTTGGAGCATTCATGCTGAGGCAGAGCCATCCTGTTTCAGGCTTTCTTGTGCTTCAGCTAGTGATCCTTGTACCTTCTGTTCTGCCTAAAATGCCCCTGAACAGTATACACAGAACAAACCCCCTGGGCTCCCACAGTCCCACATTCCTTCCCAGCCCTGCTCCAGCCCTTGTCCTTCCATGAGTCAGGGGGACCACACAGCTGTGGCATATACCAGGTATATATATATATATGTATATGTGTGTGTGTATATGTATGCATGTATATTTTAAACCTCCGTGTAATAAATTTCTGTCTCCTTTCTGCATTTTTTTTCCCTGTACTTTAATACCCCTCATAGATCAGGCAAGGTTTCTGGTAGCATATGTTTTCTCATCTCAGCCTATTGAACTATTGTTTTTAATATATTTCTTGCAAAATCTCTTTGGAAGTACGCTTAAAAATCTAAGGAGGATGTGTGAGCTTTCTGCTATGTTTATTTAATTCTCAAGCCTCCAAACACTTGAGAATTCGAATTATTCAGCTAGGTTTAATGAGGCTGACTCGGAGTGAAGTTATGTGCGTAAAAGTCAAGAATAGGAGGCCTTGATATTATGCATTTTTAGGTGGTTATACGGTTTTCAATATTAATGTTTATTACTAAATATTCTGAAGGAGAACTCAGGCTGTACCTTTTCATCAGTGCTTTCTACTAGTTACCTTGCTGCAAAGGAGTTCCGTGGGGGGTGTTTGGAATGTGGAGGTTTGTTTCTGGAAGCACTGCCATCTGTCAGTGCAGATCTGAGGGCTTCATGTCAGCCACTCCAGCCTTAAACCTTGCCAACAGCTAAAGCTGCAAGCTCTGTGTAGGTTTGTGACATTAACCTCTCAGATTTTAGATGGATAACTTTCCCTTTGCCTCCATTTCCCAATTAGTTGAATGGGAAAAAAAAATTTTGGACATTCAAAATGACCAGCATGAAGCATCGCTGTGCTATACTTTGCTCCCTAATACAAACCACAAAGAAATGGGTAAGAAAATTGGACTAGTCTAAAAGCCTGGCCATTTTCCCATCCCAGCTTGTTTGGGCATTGAAGGTTGGTTTGAGTTTTGTTTTTTTCTCTTGAATTGTCCTTGACCCTCTTTTTTCATGATCCTGAAGAATGTGAGAAGGTCAATTTACTTGTGGTCCTAGCAGCTTGGGGCAATGGGACTGCAGGAAAGAACTTCTGGCCTCATGGTGGAGAGCTGAAGACAGGTTCCCATACAGCTCTGGAGAAGAGATTGTTCAGATGGTCTGGCACAACGATGCACATGAGTGTGGGGACATTTTAGTGCTGGTCTGCATTAAACAGCCAGGGACTCCTCACAACCAATCTTACAAGCTGCTCTGCGGCTGAACTCCTCCCTGCTCCAATTCATAAGTATAGTAAGAAAAATTCCTGTTGAGTCATGCTAAGGAAATGTTTAGAAGAAAACTCTTATTTTTTTCCTAGATGTGCCCTTTGCTCTGCTAAAGCAGCTGCTGGGTAAGGCCAAGTGTCATCCTAGCCTTTCTAAGTAGTAGATTTTGCTGAATGCAGCTGCGACAGCAGAGGAGTAGGTACCTTTTATTTTTGTAATGATTTTTATTCTGATTTTACTCAGACCTTCAGATATGCATATTCACATATCTGTCTTTACAATTTTGAGCCGGTAAAGGGATTTTGTCAGAACATGCTGACTGCAGGAAATGGAAGCTTTTTTCAGAAATATCTCACTTTAATGAAGTAAATATCATGTTATACTCAGATTACTCCCACAAAGTTAAGTATTTCTCTTCTACAGCACAGTTTTGGGTTTTACACCATGTTGCAATATTCATACTACAATTATGAAAAATGCATAGCCGTAGATTGGAATATTCTATTTCACAGTAAAGGTATGAAATTTTTGATTTTTTTAATCCTCATTCCACTCGAAGGAATATTGAAGAATCTGAGAATTCCCCACAAAATAAAAATTCCAACTTTTAATTAGCTTTACTAAAATAAATGTCATCCAATGTCATCTATGGGATTTTGGAAATAAAGTCTGACCTGTTTCTTCAGAGCATTTTGGGGAAGAATTAAAAGTAGGGAGGAGAGGGAGGGATGCCTGTTGGTGATTTGAAAGCAGGACCCTCCATTCCAATTTTATCTCTAAAACCCTTCCTGGTGTGAGACAGCTGATGCCTCTGAAGCCTTCTACATATCTCTCAAAATCCCAAGGGTCCTTTTTTTAACCTGTATTGTATCTCCATTGCCCTTGAGATCCTATATTACGGCTACTTTGCTCAGAACGATTTGATAAGCATATCTGTTTTGGACCATGTCAGTGTTAGAGAATTGCTGTCAAGCATCAAGAGATGCTCTCTCTCTCCTCCTGGGGCTTTAAAGATGCTATTCTAAAATTAAAGTGTTTGGTACAGATATGATGCTTAGGGTTATAATGAGGTCAAGAGTTGCTGGCGGTTTCCAACTAGATTATTTTTTAAATAATTTGATCAGATCTCTTGTGCTTATTTCCCTTTTTCAAGAGAAAAATATAGTCAAGAACAGAAAGGTTTAGAAAAATATTTGTATATTATTCTGATTGCATTGTCTAATTCAAGTTGCACCCTTTTATTATGCTGGCATTCTCTGCAATGCAATGTGACATGGAATATGTGATGTAATGAAATATGCCCGCCAAAATGCAATGTGCTTTGTTTTAGTCAGAATATATTAATCCACTTACTGAATAATTGACCCAAAGAGATTCTGTCAAACAGTATTAAATTATTCACTGGATTTCCAAACCAGCAGGCAGTGTCCTTTAAATATTTAAGAATAATGTCAAATAATTTTCTACACCAAAATTATTCTCTTCTTTTTGTGTTTGTTGAGATTCGCTGGCTGTTCTCTGTTATTTAAGGAGGGAAGGATAATGAAATATAAGCCAGTGTGCCCTTCAGGTGCTTTCTCACCTACTAGCACCCCAGGAGGGGGAGGAAATGCTCACCTGGTTCAGGTGTCAGACCCAGCCAGATCTATGAGCACTTTTTATGCCTCTCCCATGAGTTTTTAAGGAAATCCCAAAATCTCCACATCCCTATACCTATACCTATACCTAAAGCTACACCTATACCTAAAGCTATACCTATACCTAAAGCTATACATATACATAAAGCTATAGCTATACCTAAAGCTATACCTAAAGCTTTACCTAAAGCTATACCTATACCTATACCTATACCTATACCTAACTATACCTATACCTATAACCATACCTAAAGCTATACCTAAAGCTATACCTAAAGCTATACCTAAAGCTATACCTAAAGCTATACCTATACCTATACCTATACCTATACCTATACCTATACCTATACCTATACCTATACCTATACCTATACCTATACCTATACCTATACCTAATGTATTTCACCATGTAGCCTGTTGCCTCGGCAGTGACTTCTCCCAGAGAGGGTGCAGCACAGAGGCTGTGAAGTGTCCTGCTATTTTCTACCCTCAGGCCTCACAGTACCTCTCTAGGTGTGCATTATGAGATAACAACCTTGCCAGATCAATTTTGGTGTGGAAAATAGGTTTCCTTAAAAAAGGATCACCAGTACAGCAGCATTCAAGTTCTACCAATTACAGTGTCTGACACCTTTCCCCTTGAAGGTTGCATGCTGAATGAGTGCAGGGTATATTTCTGGCTTGTTTAAAAAGGATGAGGACAGGCATCTGATAGCTTACCTTAATTATTCCATTTCCTCCTTCCTATATACATTTCCAAAATCTAATTATAGTGCTCATGGCCCCTGCTATCAGTCAGTACCCAGATTAATATAAAGCCACAGGAAGGACAGCTACCTCCCTTCACGCTTTCCACAACACTGCAAATCTATTCCAGCAGTCTTTTGAAACTAATATTTTGATACATTCATCATTGTGTTAGCATCAGCAGTGAGCAATATTTACAGTCTATAAGCTCTTCCAGGACCAACTGTTCATATTACTCCTGTTAAGTCCATTCAATTTTCCACCTGAAATACCACATTTATCTAGTCAGAGTTTGACATCTATTTTCAGGGGGGGAAGGGGTTGCTTTTAAAAACAAGTTTCATTTAATTGTATGTTTTGCTTCTCCTAAAGAATAAACTAAGGCAATCTGTTATGTATTGTCAATCAAGTAAGATGCACTTGGCTGCATCCTCAGGTTTATTATCTAGGTCCTGATATGGGGACATTTTTGGACATATGCATCTGTATGTGTTGAGGTGGAGTTGCTTATCTATTCTGTTGCTTTATTTGGCCTGGAATTTGCTGCAATGTCCTCACAAGTGCAGGAATGTTGTCCAGGGTTATGGTCTGTGTGCAGTCAGGGGACAGTGGGCAGCCCTGCTTGATAAGATTGTTATTGCAAGCCACAAGTACTGTCACACTCTGCTTTTTTTAGTAAACAATCTGACTCCAAACACTAAATATTCTTTATTTGTCTAAATAAAGTAATGATTATTTTGCAATTGCTCGACATTAAAGACATATAAATCTGGCTTTAGGAGACAGAAAACCCTATGACTCTGCTCAGCCACAGTGGAAATAAAGCTGAAATGGAACAAAAATATACACTAAATTCTTATCATCATCATCATCATCTTCTTCTTCAGACAAGGGAGAAAATTGTGGCAGCATTAAAAATATACTTTGTACCTCCTGCAAAGACTTACATAGGTCTCTGGACTTTAAATTCCAAGATTGTCACGGACATAATGGATTTCAATGTTCTGGCACTTTGGAACAGCAGCAGCAAACCAAGATTTGGCCAAAGAATGCATTGCTCCATTATTTTCCCTGATGGACTCCCCTGCTATAATCTCCATGGACTCCCCTGCTATAATCTCTACTCACTGCAAAGGGAAATTTACCCCCAGAGCAAGAGAGTCTTATGAGAGATTTCTTTTGGTATAAAATGGACAAATTTTTCTCATATTTCTTGTGTGCAGAAACACCAGGGTTTGTGCATGGTACTGGTGTGAAAAGAGCATGTCCAAGACTCCTGTTAGCAGTCACCATGTCCAGCTGAGGTGATGGATGGAGCTAACTGGCAAGGAAGTCACTGTTTAATGAGAAATTCTACATTAAGTTCTGTTAAATGGAACAGGAACAAAGAAACCCATAGGAATTTCCAGGAAAAAGAGAAGACATTAGGGCCATACCAAAGACTTAAGAGAATCAAAATCTTTGATTCTAGTTTCAACCTTCTAAACATCTGTTTAATAAATGTATACATATAAAAGAATTAAAGCCATATATTGAAGGTAAAACTAAAATGTTTTTTTTAGAAATTACATTCAAGAGCACTGTGATATTCCTTGGATAGTTCATTTCTCTTTGCTCCAGGTTTCACTTTTTGCAACCCTTTCCCTTGTTGGTCTATGATGCCTCAGGTGGGTCAAGGCCAGATTTTTCCCCCAACATGCTGTTCAACTGTACCTGTTGAACAGGGCAGCACAGAGCAATGACTGGTGTTTTGGGAGGTAATTCCTCAAGCAGCATACACCACTGTGAAAGATCAAGAAGCAAGGACAGGAGGTGCCCGTGTCCCAGGGACTTGTCCCAAAGAATGTATCTTGCTGCAGGGTGAAGGCTCTCCTGCAGACACAGCAAGGAGAAAAGTGAAGGACAAAAGGAAGAGAAGGACTGGTGAAGGTCTAGATATGGTTCCCCTTACTGTTCCTTAGAGTAGAGGATCACAGATACTGTGCAGATACCCTGCTCTATCAATGGAATGCAAGGGGAAATTCTCCTCTTCAGCGCCAAGGGAAAGCCCTGGGGCTAACAGACACTATACTTGCCCTGGTGGCTTTCTTACAAGTGAAATTCTGTCTTTGTCTGAACACAAGGAGGTGGAATGCAGATATGCATTCCAGATATGCAGCTAATGGCTATTAGAGCTAGGGTAAAAACCTTTCCCTTCACTTTCCAGTCTGAAGCACGACGCAGTCCCTCCCTGTGACAGTGTATGTGGCGGTGTCTGTGGTGCGCCGCTCTGCCGGCAGCGTTCCCCGTGCTGACGGACGGCGCTGTGCAGCTTACACAAAGCCAATGACATGAGTGTGGAGGACTTGCTTCGCCTTGGCTGCCGTGCCAGCAGGATGCTGACATGTTGCTCACCGTTGCAGTCCTGCAAGCAAAGCTTTTTGGGAGGGAGGCTGCCAAAGCTTTACAGAAAAGCATCTTAAAGCTCAGGTGCTGCAGCATCGTCAGGCAGGGAAGTGATGTGATGGGATGTGCTCTGTGCGTCTGTGCTGGGGGCTAGCACCAGTGTGAAGCAAACGTCTTTTGAATGGATTGGTGCCAGAGGGGACATGCACAGCATTCTGAGGCAGCCTTAGCCAGACATCCAACTGATTAGATATTGAGGTCAGGCACTGAGATACCAAGGTCGTGCCATGTCCTGCTTTCCTCATCCAGCTGGGCCCTGATAAAACAGCAGCTGGTAAGACCACCAATCAGATAAGGTGGCAATTTTCAACAGTCTCAAATTATTGCTGCAGCCAGGGAGGTCCAGATAATATCAATCAGATGCTGGAATGATTTAGACATTTCTGATTTCTCACCCACCCCCTATTTCCTATTCTTCTTTCTGAAGACAGACAGGCACGTGAATGTGAACACAGAGAACTCACAGAGCCCCTCACCATCCTCAGAACAAAAAATGAGGGTTGATTCATGGTATGGGCTACTTGGAAATGGTAATTTGCTCTGTATTATGTTTTGTTGGAAGGTGCAGTACCCTCTGGTCAGGGCAGCTGGATTGCACTGAGGTTTTTACAGAAGGGGTGAGAGAAGAGGGGTGGTGGTGAGTGCAGAAGGTCCTCTAACACAGAGTTAATAAGACACCAGCACATTAATCATGTGACAGATATGGAATCTAACAGGGCAAGGCAATAGTTTTTAAAAACTGCCATTTAAGCTACTACCTGGTAGAAAAAGGCTGACTGAACAGCGCAGGCTTTATGCCACTAATTAGAATTATTTTTTATTCCTTTTTTTTTTCTCTCCCTGTTTGAAAGTTTTAAAATGCCTTTTTCATATCTGTAAGAAGAAAAGAGATAAGCCATTAAGGGCTGTAACAGAGGGCTGCACAGCCCTTTCCCCCTTGAATTACTGTACCCTGGGCTACACCTCTGGTGTTTACACAGGACCCTGCAGTGGTCCCTCTCCTGTAGCTCTCCTGAGCTGTGCTGCCAGGGCTTGACATGGGTGAAAGACCCCTGAGGGTCACAGCACAGAAGAAAGTCTCTGATGCTGTGATACAGCCAGGACAGACTCCTGATTGAAAGAAACACGATTATCACCTGCAGCCTAGAGATGCGGCTCCCTTCTTTCATATAACCCTCCAGGCAGCTTTATCCTACCAGACCACATACACCTTGGCCTCTTTTATGGCCTCCTTCCTGACTAGAAGTGGAAAAGTGGGGGAAGAGCAGGGGTAATTTTGGTGCACAGCTACACATAAGCCCACACCTCCTTGGTGTCCTTTATTTAAAGGAGCTTCAGTAATTTTCATGCTGTGGTTACTGATGTTGTAGTGAAACTTATTTTTCATCACTAAACACTGTTTGTTATCAGAAACACTATAAAACAAAGGAAAGAAACGTTACTAAATGAACCACTCACATGAACTTTTAGACTTGCAGCATGTGCATATGCCCTTCATTTTGAACCTTGGTCAAACTACTTGCCATGACAAGTTGGGAGCAGTGGGCAAGACCAAAGCAGACAGCAATAAATAGAAGCATAGATTTGTCAAAGTTTGGAAAGACCTTTAAGATCATCTAGTCCAACTGTCAACCCAGCTGAACCACTCTGTTCATTATGAAACTCCATCACTTCCCTTGGCAGTCTGGCTAGGTAAAGTTTTTTCTTGCTTCTCTTCTGACAAATATAAATTTCCAGACACATGCCTGTTGAAATGGGCCCTTAAAGTAGGATACAAACAGATGTCACCACTGTAAATGAATCATAAGAATTGCCTTCCCAGAGGACATCTCATGTCCTTCTTGCTCATTAATCAGTCCCTGACAGTGATCAAAGCCTGATGTTACAAGGGAAGGGAAAAAAATAATTGCAATAAACAGAGACAAAAATGTTTCAAGTCAGTGCTATGGGAAAAAAATGTTCTCTTGACTCTGGACAAATCATTAGCAAATGCCAAGCAACAGAAGGTGAATAAGTGGTTCTGCTGCTGAGAATCATAAAATGGAGTTTAATGGTCAGTGTTGACAATAGCTACTGTAAGTGAAGCTTCCAGGGCTGGCTGTGTCTGTAAGATAAATAAATTGGATAAATTTTGGGGGTGGATCATTTAGGTAAGACACCTGACTTGCCTGAGAATCACCAGTTTCAGGAAGGCTTTTGGAGTTTCCTTTATTTCAGTAAATATTATAACTGATGCAACTCATTACAGCTTTTTGTGGTTGATGTGTGGGAACTTTGCTTCACTGGACTCAAGGAAACCACAGTGTTTCTCAACAGCTGAGCACCTGACCCACAGTTTTCAGATGTGGTTGCTTTTTAAAGGTCACAGATTGCATTTAGAGGTCTTTGTGTTTGGTTTTATGGACTTAAGAAGATATTTGATGGTAGCAGTGCTGAATAATGTCTGCATGGATTTCCTAATGCTAATTAGATTAATCCTTTTTCTTTTTAACATAATTTTTGAGCTAAAGAGGTGAGCTGAGACTAGGAAAGATGTGCATAGGAGATAATTTCTCTAGTAAGTTCTGATAAATTTTTCTGAAAAAACCCTTTAAATTTATCTTATTTTCCCAGCTGTTTGTTCTCTGAAATTTCTCTCCATGTCATAGCATCAGAATATACTGCAGGTTAAAAGGGAGATGCCTGATCTAGTTCTGAGTGGGAGTTTGAAATAATGCTGCTGCAGATGTATTTCTTTTGGTATCTAAGCCAGTTTAGAGTGGCTGGCTATCTTCATTTCACACTGCTGTCTGAGATGTAGATATATGCTTCCAATCCCTAGTCAATTAACAGAAAATATTGACAAACACTCTCACACTTTAATATTTTTTTCTCAGTGAAAAATCCTTCTTTAAGTACATTATAGTGCAATTTCACTTGCAACTGACTAAATACAAATTTAACTCAAGCAGATGTGTTTGCCACCCACCTCCATCTCTGTGGAGATGCAGTGTGTGGGAAAATCCAGGGACACACCATCTCTAAAGAAGAGTGTGGTTGGCTGAAGCTGCTGCTGCTGGCCAAAGGAAAAATCTTTACCCCTTTGAAATCACTGGCAAAACTCTTATTGGCTATTTTTGTGACCAAAATATGTACTGCAGCAAACACTCAGCACATAAAGAAGAAAACTGCCTGTTTTCTCTCACAGAAGCCACTGAACTTGGCAGCTGGACTGTCACTTTGAGCATCGAGGCTAAACAAATCACCTCCTGTAATATCTTCTCACTCTAGAGGAAAACAGGTAGTTTTTCACTGTGTTGTTCTAGCACATGATATAATTACCAGCATTAAGGTAGGTTTTGTTTCTTTTCCTCCACACTTGGCACTTGGATTACATTTGTTTTTAGGTGGTTTTTTTCCCAACAAAATACAGAAACACAGGGAAGCATGAGGTTGCTTTATAGTTGCCAGAACACATAACTCGAAGAGTTTAAGCCCACCTAACTCCCACCCATACAGTCTGCATCTCATCTGGAATCCCTGTCTGTGGTCCAGCACTGACTTCCTAAGAGTCCTTTCCCTGCAGACACTTGCAAATGTTAGATAGTTTCCTAATTAGGCTGAATGCACTTCGATGGCTCCGTTTTAGTTGCATATCTATTCTTGGAAGCAGATGCTCTGGAGCAACAAGGTCTTCCTGCGAGCCAGAGCTGTGGTGGAATGGAAGCAGTGATGGACAGGCAGCTCACTTCCACATCCTTCCCCAGGGGTATCTGTGAAGCTTCCTGAAGGAGCATGTTGTGACACCAGGTGCAAAGGCAGAGCCCACTGCTTCAGGACTGAATCCAAAAGGCCAGCAGGCACATACTAGCTCTTGCTCCTTCAGTCTCTTCTCTTTTGCAGAGGAATATTTATGGCTCAAACCTCAGGAACAGAGTGAAAACTGAATCAGTGATTAAGTTATATGGATAGATCATCCTCACCTGTGAAGGTGGTTAATTATTTTTAGAAATAATTAATTTTCTTTCTAGAAAATGTAGGAGTCATCTGACAACAGAAACCTAAAATTTTCAGTGGCAGCACCTAAACAGGACACTCAGAATAGGTGAATTGGGTTCCACTTTTGGTTAGCAGGTTGACAAATGGTCTATAAAGAAATAATAATAATAATAACAATAAGAGATAATAGTAATAATAAAAATTAGAGAAGGAAAAGAGAAAAATCTTTCATCAACAAAAGCCACTTTGTCTGTTTTTTATTCTCATGCCTTTGAAAATGCCTCAAACTTGCTTTCAGTAATTGCTATGAAAACATTTTTGATGTCTGTGCAAAAACATCTGGAAGCTTACAGTGGCATCTGGACATAAATATTAAAAGAGCAAACAACCATGATGTGAATTAGCCATGTAGATAGCCATAAAAACCACAACAACAACACCCTCCTCCACATCTTTGGCTGCAAACGTGGGTGCTTTCTCACTTGGTTTTAATGTGTGTATGAACTGACATTCAGAAAATGAGTGGTCATGACTAATGATTTGGTTTCCTTTCATTTTTACTGCTTTTAATCATACTAGAAATTCCCTTGCCTGATTTAACAGGAAGTAGGATAGGGAATGTCCCCCAGTCCTTTTCCAAACCCTCTTCTAAATTTTTGGTGTTCGGTATGGAAGTTTTGATTCAGTTTGCAAAATGTGTGCTTGCAAGGCTCCTTCTCCTGCAGGATGCAGTCTGGACTTGCACTGATTTCTTTCTGCAGTGGGCAAAGCTACCTGAGAGTAGTTGCTGTGGGCAGCTCTGTGTTAGCAAGAACACTTGTTTTAGTGTACTAAGGTCTTACACTAGCATGCTCACTGGTGAGATGTGCTCTGATGAAGGAAAGGTGACTCTCAGGTCCAGCTCACATAGGGCAGCTGGAGGAAAAGAACAACCTCCATCCAGCTCTCACAAAGTCAAAAAGCAAGCTAAAGCGGTAATTCCATGGTTATTTTTCAGCTTATGCAGTCTAGTCTTACAACTTTTGAGCCCCTCAGACTGGCAGTGCTAAGCCCCTCCGACTGGCAGTGTTTGGAGTCATTTTTTCAAAAGTGGCAGCGACATGAAGGCACACAAATCTCTTTGCTTTTTAATGAGTCTGCGGTGCAGATAATCACAGGTTTTAGAAGCTGATGCGAGTCAAGCACGTATGGATTTGATAACTCAGGTCTTATTACCTTGATTCTCTCTTGATAAAAACATACATAATAGCTTTTTGCCTCCAGAAATGAATACATGAAAGATTGAGCAGTGCTAGCACAATGGAAGTCCTTTAACTTTTCCAAAGAGAACTGGAAAACACATAGTTCAGTAATATGGATCAGCTAAGCAATGCTGTGTCTTCCAGGTGCCATCCCTTGCTCTTATCTTCTTTGCATTCTTGTTGTTCTCTTCCTGTTTTTTAGCTTTGTTTGCTCATTCATTGCAGACTTCAGTGATATTCACCTCATTCTAAGGAGAGTGTTCAGCTACAGCCCATATATATCCTACTACCCAATCTGGCCTGCATATGGAGTGACTTGTTTTTAAATGGTACTTCTGTTTCTTAATTGTCTGAAGACATGCATAATATTTCACAATGGAAACAGAAATGCTGTAATTTGCTGTTGCCCTCTCCAGTTGCTAACCCACTGGAATATTCTGGATAGGACCAACTGCAAGGTGAACAAACTGCTCTAAAAGATTCTCAAGAATGGAAACACACAGATGTTTGTATTTGATTTCTGCCCTAATATTTAGTGAGGGCTCTATAATTTAAATAAAAGGGCTCATTTTTCCCCAATTTAATCTCCTTTAAACAGTGTGGGAGTTATAAACATTATAATAATGTTACCACTTTCATATTTAAAAATATGCCCTCTAAGCATTTACATTCAAGATTTGTTTTTCTTCAGATGTGTAAATAACGCATAGCAATTTGCATCTAATGCATAAATCTTTCTCCTGTTGAATGCAAATTAAAAAATAAAAATAATCTGGCCCCTAACCCCTTTCATTTGCTTCTTTTTCCACTGCTCATATTTACAGCAAGTTAGCTGGCTAATTCTTCCAATGAGAATTTTAAGAGTTTATGTGTGTTTAAAAAATTATCTAACTGAAGTTTTCTTCCACTGAGTAAAAAGAAGCCTAGAGCTGATTAATAGTGTTTCGTTTTCCAGTCCTAATGAATGTTTTTCAGGTTTTATGCGTCCCAGATGAATCTATTTTAAATGGTGTGTGTCTGTTTGTGTGCATGAATGTTGCTCTTTCTTGGGATTTATCCCAAATGAGTTTAGATTCTCTGTACCTTATAGGACAATATCGATGCTGGCTTAATCAATTTCAATTTGCTGTTAAACCAGAAACGAAACATTTATCAGGATAAGCCAGGACAGGCTGAATGGACTTTTCGTGTTGCTGAAGTCTCTTTGTGAAATCTGCTCCATGATGTTTCTGGAGCTCAGAATTTACAGGAAGCTCTTCTCTGACTCGCACTTGCCACCTAGTCTGGATGCACCCTCAGGGTGATCCAGCCTTTACTCTACATGTTTCCTGCACTGGCAGTGTATGTGCCTACTAATGAGTATCATGGGGCTCAACCCACTAAAAATAACTTCTCGAGATAGTCTTGCTGCCTTTGTAAAAACACAACCAAAATATCTCATTGAATCATCTTCCTCAGCTCAGACCGGCTCTGCTATTTATGACTGCAGAGTCACTTCTGCCTCCCCGGCTGCTTCACACCGGGTGTGGAGCCAGCCCCGGCAGACATGGGGCGGTGTCAGCAGCAGCGGGAGCTCTCTGGTGGGTGCAAGCCTTCTGCTCGCACGGCAAACCCCAGCCCCGAGCTGCTGGAGATACGGGGTGTTGCAAAATCCCTGGCTCCTGGAGGCCGGTGCTGCTTTAGTGATCAGCTCTGAACGCTGCGGAAAGCAGTGGGTGAGCATTTCTTCTGCTGCTGCCTGATCACAGGGATGCTAATTTTAAAGTGGTGAGGAAGCGCAGGGAGGTGATAGCAGAATGGTCCCAGCTGTTCATCCCAAGGACGTGAGTGGCACTTCTATCTGAGAGGGAAGGCAGGAACTCCCATTTCACTGCACAGTCTGGGAGAGTTGAGAGAAGAGAGTAAAACCTTCCCAAAATTCCTGTTTCACTTCAGAAAAGTGTTTCCAAAGGCTCATCCTCTCTTCCCCTCCTCCCGGTTATATTTAATTTTAAGCTCTCCTGGCTGCTTCCCTGATAGCTCCTCACCATTTCCACTGCAATTAATCAGAACAGGACTGATTATGCTTTTGTCTTTGATTGTGTAAATCAGGATCCTTCTGTCTAAAATGAGGAGACCTTTGCTGCCTGGGTACCCTGCTTTCTATCCCCTTCCATCCCACGCCATCCCTTCAGCGTGGTGAGGCAGCCAAGCATTCCTGGATTCACATGGCATATGTAGCTCCTGAGCTGAAATCAGGCTGAGGAGAACTGAAGGACTGAGGAGGTGAAGGACTAAGCAAGCATCGTGGCTTTGGGGAGAGGAGCTGTGAGATGGATGAAATCACCATTTTAAGGGGCCTGTTAACCCACTTTCATGCTGTAGTGCAAGGGGGAGATGAGAAGAGCTAGAAGGCTTTGGCCCAATTGCTCTGCAGCACAGCCAAGCTCATCACTTCAAGCACATTTCTTCAAAATCTGCTTGAATAGGGTAGCACTCACGCAATATGAACTGAGAAAAAAAAGTAGGTTTGGATAGAAAAATATCACAGGAAAGAAAGCAGCACGAGGTCCCAGTAATCTAATGGCCCACAGGTTGCTTCCACCCGTTTCACACAAAATATCCTAAGGTCTTTGGCCCTCACTGTGGGCCTGTCTGGGTCACCTTGAGGCATCCAGGCTCTTATTTGAGCCTGGGTCATTTTGGGACAGCATGAGCACAGAAAGTGCAGTGAGGATGCGTGACACCTTCTGTGTGTTTGGAGAGGTTAATTGAAAGAACTAATTGTAGGAGTCCCTAGCACTACAGACATTAGTGGCTTTGCTGGCTGTCCAGCATTAGTTCTTTTCCTTCCTATCTCACAGTCCATGAGCCTGGCCAGAAGATATCTTCTGGTTTAGAGTGAGCTGTGCTTGCACATCTAAAAGCTCTTTAAAAATATGTATTTAGACTCAGCACTCCTGTGAGAGTGACTGCTTTGCAGGTTTGTAATCTTAGGTGCAGAAGGGTTAAAATTATTTGCTCAAAGACTTAAGATGCAGAGCTGAGCAGGCAGCAGGACCTAGGCATTGCAGTCCTCAAGGGACCACTCCAAACACTTGTCCATAATCCCTTCTTTTCAGTTACAAATGATAATTTGTAACATTGCCTCTTAGGAAAGCAACTGAAGCGTTGCTCTCCTAACCATTCCAAGTCAGAAATCTTCCAGTTACACTGTCTAAAACTGCGGGAAGTATTCCTTGAAGGACAGACACACTATATGTCTTTTTCTTCCACCTGCCTTAGCACTGGGTTGTGTGTTTCTGTTCTGGTCTTAAAGAGGAATGATGAATTGCAACTCCAGCTTGCAGATTGTAACATTTGATTTTGCTGTACGTGTGGTTAGCAGATCACATTCTTAATACACCCTTGCTTGTCAGACAACAGCTCTGTAGGCAGAGATCAAAGGAGCTGGAGAGAACACGTTTCCTTCACTCACATAGGAGAAGATGAGATGTAATGTGATCGTGACCTCTGAAAGTCAGGGACAGCGCTGAGAGTGGGTAACATGACCCAGGACTTCTGTCGATCATGTAACATCAACAAATACTGGTGACATAACACAGACATGAATTAGTTCTTTGGAGGGAGTTGTATTCTTGCAGGTCTTAACCCCTGTAAAATTAGAATTAACTGGATAAACATATCCTGTATTATATTTGTAATTTTAACTATTTTTCACTATAGATATATGAACAAAGCAAGCTGATTCTTAGTAGATTGTGTTGCTAAATTTTGGGTGGAGAAGAAGCAACTCCTTGAGTGAATTACATGTTCAGATTATGTCACTAAGACTGTCTCTGCAGGGTTTTATTGCTCTCTAAGTAATGTACCGTCTGCCCTTTCCCAGGAAGGTTTCATACCATCAACAAACAGCAGGGGCGTGAAAAATATCATCTGTAGGACATAGTAAACTCACACAAGTAAATGTGGCTATAAAGTATAAGTAAGCTAGCACATTTACAGATATTCATTCTCATCCACATGTGGCTACCTCCAAGGCCTCAAAGACGTAATGCAGAAGGTGCTTTGCCATGTTGCATGGAGAATTAATGAGGTCACATGATGGTATTGTTGCCATCTTTTTTTTTCCCAGCTACTAAATTACATTAAAAAACACTAAATTAACAGTCAACATTTTCCTTAAATAAATTTATAATGTAACAATTACTGCAATAAATCTCAGTGTGGATATGTGGCTGTAAGTGGGAGGTGTCAACCAATGTAATTAGAAAAGATGGGCATGAAAAACAATCTCTGCATTACAATATTGCCCCCACTATAAACACCTTACCACATGGTATGTCCCTTCTTAGTTACACAGTGTAAGTCCTGTGTTGATTCAGGCTTGAATTACACAGTAAATCATGTTTGTGAATTTACAGACTGTCCCTTTGAAGGCAGGATTGTACCAGCCTATTTATTTAAAGTCCTTTTCTCACAGCAGCAGTGTGCTTTGGAGATGTAATACCTTATACACATAATCCCTGAGTGACAGCAGCTCTGCAAGCTCATTTTACTTATAATGCATTACCTGTTATCGATAAAATTTTGCAAGACATGTCATAGATCTTATTAAAATAACTTTAAATTATGGGTACAAGTTTGACCTATCTATTGATGGATGAGAAGCAAAGTTTAGATTGTTAAACAGAATTAAAAGGCTCAGGGCATCATTAAACAAACTGTTTCAACTAAAATGTCTGTATTTCACCATAAAAAGTCAAAGCATACATGGAAAGCTAGCTGTCCCCAAGGTAACGTAAAGTTTAAAGATATCCATAAATAGCTCTCTAGTGTTATTTAAAAATTACTTTTGCCATTGCACTCATATTAATTATGATCCAAACTCTCCCAGAAACTTTGGTTACCCTAAAACATTTTGATCTGTGTCTCTCCCAATCCCCTAAAGCAAACCAGAGAAAATGAGCTCGGAACTGCCAGATCTAGACAGCACCCAAGCCTTTGGTATCAGTGACATGTAGATTGCCTGCCTGTTGTGTCCCATTTCTGAGTTGAGATTCATTATGTTATGAGACTGGAGAGTGCAGTGACAATGAGGCTCCAAACAGAGATTTACAAGTGACTCCTCAGACATGCAGGAGTCTATGCTGGCAGATCCAGCTGAAGACTTTGTACATTAGGTCACAAATGACTATTATTTATCTTCTGCAAATTTTCAGAGACATTTTGTTTGTTTGTGCATGGTTAGGTAGCTTGACTAATTTTTATTTATGGAGTGGGTTTTGGCATTTTAACTGTGGATTCTTTGCCACATCTTTTTGTGTTCTCTTTGTGTTAGCACTTTGGCAACAGGGGAAAAATTAAGGCAAGTAATTTAAGTGACTCGCCTGAAGTTATGTAGAAGAACAAGGATAGGGCCGTAAACAGCTCAGAGATGTCCTGTTTCCTAGCCCTCCATTTATATCCTGGAAATATTCCTTTCTTTCCTGGTGTCATTAAGATTGACTGTCTATAGCAGGATAAATAAGGCTTCTTCTCTCCATACTTTAATTGTTTAATACATTGAATTTTATTTTTAGAATGTGATGTTATGTGTTGGGGGGGTAGTGGGGTGTGCTTGGTCTAGTAATGATGGAAGGCAAGAAGGCCAGAAATTACTGCCTTTTTTCATTATTTCTATAATATAATTTCTGGATCAAGTACAATACCATGACTGAGAGAGAGAACATTTCCATTGAGTTAAGGGAGAATAGAGAGAGACATTTAAAATAAATGTGTCCAGCTGATGAGTAAGCTGGCATGCATCACTGAGTCGTTACTTTATTCTATTAGAGTGGACAGTATTTTACTATTGATTAAAAAACCCCAAATAACAACTCAGTCCATTACACATTAAATTAAGAGAACATACACATGCCCCATAATTACAACTCTCTCTCCCTGAACACTGATCAGTAATAGTGACATTTTGGGTGAGGGATGGAAGGTGATAACCTGAGTATTTTGTGTTAATTGTTATTCCACTGTGTTTTGAAAAATCCTAAAATTTTAACAGCTTTGCTGTGCCCCAGGTCCTCCTTTGAGACCTGACATAGGCAACAAAAAAAGAACATATATATTTGGACAACAGTGCTATAAGTAATTCTGCTGCTTTGTGTTTGTTTTGATATAGCTTTTTGTTTGTTTGTTTGTTTTGTTGTAATCTCTCCTAGAGGGATAAAAAAAGCTTTATTTGACAACTTAAAAAAAGTTAGTTTTCATTCCTATTTATTCAGTCTCATATACTGAATAAATAAAGGCACAAATAAGAGCATTTGAGCTCTGCAGCGGACTTCCTTGACTCTTTCAGTTAACCTTAAAGTTCACTTTGATGAAAACTAATAGCATCTAGTTGTCAAGAAGCCAGAATAATGACAATTTGTGCCGTTATTCTAATGCATTTTTCACTGTGCATTTTCTTTAATTATTTCCATGAGTAATATCATTATGCATTCATGCCAATACAATTCTGATAATTAATTTACATGATGGCAATTTCTTAATGATTTTGATGTCAAAGTTAATAGCAACATCTGATAGTTGATCTGTTTGAACTGACATAAATTTAACTTTTAATATATTGATGCCAAAACCAACAGCAGCATCAAATTACATTGCAGAAAAATAAACATCCACAGGGTAAAATCCTCAGTAGAAAAGTCTTGATCTTTACCTGAGGTTTATAGGTTCAAAATAAAACCAAGGCCCCTAGACACAATGCATGTCAGATTGTTACTTCCTCTTGGTTTGTTTATTTATTTACACATTAATGGTATTGATGTCTCATATTTAAGAGATCAAATTATATGCTATCATATAAAAGATGTTTTACTCTTGCCTCCAGCTTTGTGCATGATTCCATATATTAAAAAGAAAAAAATGCATTAATTAAGCTTTTATCTTTCTAGTTCTTTAAGCATGAAGTGCAAACTGCTCTGTAGGGGGGGAATTTAGGACTGATGTCTGAACCCAAATATGCCTTGGTTTGTGATTTCAGTTTGCATCATGCGGTAATAAAATCAGCAAAACAGACTTGGAGGCAAATATTGTTAATATCAATAAAACAAGAAATGAAGCAATGCAAAATAATGTTTGGGATCAATACTTTTAGTACATTTTTGCTATATGGAAGTGATGCATAGATAAAGAGATAATTGTATATGTTGCTATATATATGAGTCTATCTTTTTAATGTTGAGTCATGTAAGTATTACAAGACAATTAACATAAAATAAACCCATAAACTTCAAGTCTTTGTCCGGGAGGTTTGAAGATCTCTTTACAAGCCTATAGGTTTTTTATTTACCAGTTAAATATTTCAGTACACCTTAGTATTGAAAAAATGTATGTGAAACAAATTATGATAGCCATAAAATGGTGATGGTTGTTTTCCCTTTATTTTTTTAATGAAAAGCAAAGCCTCATTCCATGACACAGTCACCAACATAATATTTATTTCCCCTTGCTTCAGCCTGTTAAACATATAGATGAACTGTTAAAAACCATTAGAAATAGAATGGATCCTGCCGTATAGCTCAGCCTTTTCCCAAAATGGCTTTTCGTCAACGATATCCACCAAGGGAGTGCACATTTCATTTTACACCGTGAGGAGATAATTATGCAGCCTCAATTAGACCTTTCGTTGCTGCAGATAAAGGGCTGCTATTGTGGACCCAGATAATTTGCCTCTAAAATGCACTGCCTTGCCTTCTTCTGACATGGAAAGTAAGGTGTCTGCCCCTACCTGCTGAACAAGAAGCTATGTCTGATTGCTTTTAGCCTGTATTAAACTTGTCTTCACAAACATGAGGACACATACTTGCTTGAAGTCAGCCCCCCAAGATTTAGGCATGTCAGTGTCCATTTCCTGTGTCCATTCCGTAGAGATGAACCCTGCTCCACCCAGACACAAAGTCCGTTGAATGATTTTAAGTCCCAGTGGTGATGGTGCAAAGGACAGCAATAGCTTAATCCCTCGTGTATATTTCTGGGGAGCTGCACTTTGGAAGAAGCCTGTGGGATGAGAAGGGACTTCATTTGCTGAGAATTTTTAATTTTCTTGTGCTGTGTACCATAAGTGCATGTGTTCAGCTACACACCTGCTAGTGCTTGTAAATATAGTGCTGTGGTGGAGTACATGAGAAGAACAGGGATGAAAGGAGATGTCTGAAAGCCCTTGAGTTTCCAACCACCTTTTGTTAGGACATACATCTTCCAACATTCAGACATATTTGGACATAAGCTGAGTCTACCTCAGCCTTTTGCTCTTAAAAGAGCATTGGTTTGAAGCAGATACTAATCATACAAGTAAGGACAATGAGAGAGAAGATTGGAAAAGTGTCTGATATATGGAATGGGAATTTTTGTTATGCAGGCTTTGTCAAATGTGTTTTCTGTTCATACATTTGTGATGAAGATCTCAATGTTTTCCTCGAACAAAACATTTTAATTTCAAAGGCTTTTTGGAGGGCTAAGAAAATAAAAGGGAGATTTCCTTCTCCATAACATTACCCTATATTAATTAGATTTTATTTTAGTTATAAATTTAAAAAATAATAATGTTTCATACTATGGAGACTGAGGTAGGAGTGGAATACTCACTGTCCTTTTCCCTTGGTCTGCAGAAAGTATGGGTTTTAGCTGTTCAAGTTTCCTTTGGAAATAGGTTAGTCAAGATCACATCTTGGTTTTAAGAATAGCTGCTCAATGAGAATGAGCAGTGTAAATGTTATCTTTATTCCAGGTGAGTAGAAAAACTCTGAAAAGCATTTCTGAGGAGTGCTATCTTTGTGGGTTGATTGTTGGAAGGTGCCAGAAATATGACTGTGATTGTAGTTTGCACACTGAGAAACTCTTCCCCCACAACCCAAATGGCTTTCTTGTGTGTGGCATTTCAGAAACCCCTTTTTTCTGCCTCCAGGCATAGGGAATGCCTGTGCAGAAAATGTTTTTTTTTTTGTGCAGGGCTTGTCATGAGTTGGACAACCTCTTTGGAATGCAATGTAGGAGTTTGAAAGGGAGGTTTTAAAAATTTCAGAGCTGCCTGTGGACTGTGAGCATTACTAATGGAAATATGTTTGAGTTTAATGTTGAAACTAAATGTCCCATAGAACAGAATGAAATTAACTTCTTCCCTCCTCAAAACTCATACTGAAGTTTCCATAGACTTAAATCTGGCCCAGATAACTTAGCCTCTGAGTCAAAAACTGCTCCCTATGCCTCACATAAACACCCACACCCAGGCATCTCGTATTATCTTCCATTTCTTCAGTCCGCCAATTATTTGCCACACCCCGTTATTGTGGACTATCTTAAATTAGCTCCTCAGTGACTCAAACATTTATTAACTGCTGAGGAACCAGGAGTTCATCATGTTTAGAAGCTGCCAGGCCTTAAGTGTTGCAATAGAAGTCGTTTAGGACACTGATGGTGGCCATGAATAGTGGCAGAGGCAGCAGGAACACCACCTGGGAACAGGGCTGTGTCCCAGAGCAAGGGATGTTCCACTCATTCCCTACACCAGAGAGATATGAAATGCTCTATAGGTGGTGGGATGCATCTTGTAGCAGTGTCCCTTTGAGTCATGAAGCCTGAGGGAGATAGCAGCAACACAGTACTCACTTTATTCAGGTGTGAGTGCAGAGGTGTGGCTGTGGATGTGATCTGACTGCCTTGGTCCTTAGTGCAGAGGCAGAGAACACAGGTCCTTTCTGCAGGAACAGTAATTATTCAGAAGGCAGCCTAGCTACCAAGTACAATACTCATTGTTTCTCTTCTTGACAGCTAGCTCAGGCTGGTTATTAACACAAAAAAAGTCTTTCACTTTGAAAGTAATTTTGTTCCCTCCATCCTCCACTGCTATATTTCCTTTGCAAAAGCTGTGCTGAGTCACATTACACTGTGGCTAAGGTTGTGGGGCCTCTTCAAGGTGCCACTTTGGCATACTGGTTCAGAAGTCTCAGATTGGACCAGAAAAGGAATCAGCGGAGGTGGAGGTAGCCTCTCAGTTCCCATGGCACAGATGGCTGTACAGTGAGCTGGGAGAAAGTTCTGTGGGAGAAGTTCCACAGCACATTACACCACAGCTTTTTAACAGGAGGGAAATTATGTCCTCTGTTACTTGTTGCACTGGAGTTGATTACACTGAGTCTTGTAACCCTCTGGATATCTTAAGTCTGCAGACCACAAAGAGCTTTCGCTGTAACTGGACAGTCACTAATGTCTATTTACTGCACTGTCCTTGTCAACCTAAGCTTTCAGTCATACAGTTTACTGACTAATTGTACCAAGCAAGGTTTTCTTAATATGATGGGTATTTGCAATCTGCAATAGTTATATATAAAGCCTTAATAAAATATGCTATGTCTGACTACTAAATCATTTGATTTTAAAGGAGGTTGTGTATATTTTTATATCCACTTTAGACTTATACACAGAGAGTATTTCCAGTTGTTTACATATGTTAGAATCTCTTGCATTTAAATAGCTCATTATGCAAATATTTACAAAATACATGGATATTTATTTTTACTGTACCCTCTATTCAATCATTGAGCTAAGATTTAATGTCTAAACATTGTCTGCAGAGTTGCATGTGCAGTAATGTATTATGAGTAATTATGTACTATACACAATTATACAACAAAAATAACAGATGCAAAAAATATTAGCCTGGCAAAAGCAAGCACTAAGATTTATGGAGCATCAGAGGTAAGGTGCAATCCAATTTCAACCCCTAATTATGCACATGTGCCTTATACCATGGCTTTCACTAGCCATGCTCTGGTTGTCCCCCAGCTGCCTTCAGCTGTGATGGGTGAGTGTGTGCCATGCTGTGTCACAGGCCAAGGCTCTGACCAAGGCTTCAGATTTGCCTGGGATCATTCCAAGGCAAATTTATAATGTTTCCCAGACAAGGACTTTTTCCTGGATTTGGTCACCTAAGCAACTGACCTGGCTCAGCAAGCATGTTTCTGATTTTCCCACTCCAACAGCAAGAGCTTGCAAAAAGAGAATGCCCTGCATTAATTCACCTCTCTGTCTGGAGCCATACACCAAGCAGGACTAATTTTTGCATTTGAGACATTTGAAAGAGCACTGTGTTCTCATATAATCAAAGACAGCCTGAAGTAATTTTGTTGAAGGGTTTTCCTGACCAGAATATCTTCCACCAGGAAATGCTGCTTTGTCAGAATTGAAATGCTTCATAGGAACATTTTGTTTGTGATGATAATTTTGACAGAAAAAAATATGAGCAATTCAAAATCTGACGAAAATTCTTCCCACTGCTGGTTGTTTCAATGCAGGCCTGATTTAATTTCTTTTGGTTTCAGAGCATATATTATTTATGATTACTATAAATATTATGAAATCACCTGCACAATGTCCCTGGAACGTTTAATTCCTGTTAATTCTAAGATTGACCAATTTGATTATTAGAAGACTTCAATAAACTTGGATTTTAACAGTTATGTGTCTATCAGCCCATCTGCATGCACAGGGCTTTATTATATTTTAAGGAAACAAGAAAATTCTAATTAATTTCAAAAGAACTTATAACTACTATGAGGATGACATCCAACCTAAAAAAAAAAATCCATAAAAAATCCCCCAAAACCCCCCAAAAACCTCCACCAAAAACAAAAACAAAAAAAACCCAAAACCCAAAAAAACAAGAACAAAAAACTTTTTAAGTGGATAAAGTTTCCCCAATATATAAGCAGCCAAAATAAATCTAAAAATTATTAAGTGATCTCCATAATAGATGGCAACTTTTGTTCCATCTATTACACTGCAAACAATTTGTGCTTTGAAGTTACTCTGAGAACAGTAACTGTATTTAATTTTTTAAAATAATACAATTCATAGAGAATTTTGTAGGACAAAGAGAAGATACTTGAAGCCAGTTTTTTTAGTGTTGGCTGAATCAGTGATAAATGATTGTCTACAATTAAAATTTCCTAAAGCTAATTTATAGCAATATGCATCCTGCATACTGATAATGTCCTAATAAAAAAAAATGACTGCATAGAAGTTATCTTAAACTGAAGACAATTTGGAATACTGTAATATCATTTGGATAAAGATTTCTCAGAATGATTAAATGAATCTGATCCCAAATCTTTTATTTCAAGTTCACAAAATACTGTGTAACTTCCTGGGTTTTTATATTAATTGACACTTGTCTTACTGCCGTCTGATTGTGGAAAAAGGTAAAGCAAAACAGTGATGGAGGAGACTCACGTAGACAAGTCTCAGGAAACATGTAGAGTTTTATTAAAAAGAAATGCTTTCGTAGCATTTCATACTAAATAAATAGTGTTTGGCTAGTGTCTGACATAATGGATCAGGATTTTTCAATTCACTTGCTCTCACTAGAGACATTTAGAAGTAGGAGTGCTCACAGCAGATGTGCTCACAAGGGCAATGTGGGTACTAAGAAATCCAGCTCCAAGCAGCACAATGTAACAAGACTTTGTTTGGCTGAACTCTTGACTGCTTTTTCTGTTGAATATTAATTGGTTGGGCAAAAAGAGCTCACCCTGGTTGTCCACAGACCCTTAGCCTGAGGTGGCTACAACACCTTCCAAGCTTTTTTGCATTTAATTTTCTACTAGCCACTTGTTGGAGATCTTAATAGAGAAATCAGGTTTTGGTCTTCCAGGGACTGGGATTTTTGAACAACTTTCCTGCAGACATATTGAGGGGCAAGAAGGCCAAGAGGGATTATGAAGTAGATCTCAGTGTGTTTATGAAAGGGATTAAAACCAAGGTTTTCTGCAGGAGCAGCCAGCTGTGGGTGGCTCAGGAGTTTCTTTTGTTTACTGAAGCAGACTTCTCCAAAGTCTAAAGGACCAATGTCTTCTCAAAGCTTTAGCTCCTTTCAGGATGCCAGCAAAAGCTATCTGAGGCATAGGTTCCTGCTGCTAAAATCCACAACTCAGACCAACCAGTCTTCACTGAAATGTCCCCAGGAATGTGTCTCTTCTGTTGGCTTCTTTCTCCTCCTACTCCCACCTGAGTCTCACAGACTGGTCTAGAGAGAGCCAAGCAATGTACACATCACATTTTCACATCTAAAACAATAGGCACAATATTGCATAAACAACTCTGAGGAAGGCAATGTTGCCTGACTAAAATACAGTAGGTGGGCCAATCATTACTGCAGTAAGGCTGCACCACAGGGTCCACTGCTTGGAAGGCACCAACCCGAGCAATTCTACAGTCTCAGCTTGCTCTGCTCTAAACTTAAGACTCTGATTCTGTTCCCCTGACCCCTCTTCTATCACTGGAGATATATTCAATAACACCAGCTCTGTTTCAGGTGGAAAGAAGAATGCCTTTAAACAGAAAGAGAAAAAAGAAGGCAAAAACCAGGACATACCTATGCATTTCACATATGACTTCCACCCACCTCCTGCCACATAGCTACAAAAATGTTGAGTTTATTTATAAATAAATAAACAAACAAATAAATAAATAAATAGACTTTTTCATCACTGCAACTTGTAAATAGGAAATGAAGTCACAATCCTCAAAATTATAATGGCAGGCACACAAAGACACAGTGGCTGGCATGGAATTCAATTAACAGATAGTAATCACCCTTGGGTGACTGTGTGAGGTGGAAATATACAGGCATGCTAATAAGTAATATCTTAAAGCCAAGGCGTTTATCAGCCAGCAGCCAGACACGGGCATAAGTGTGGGCAGACAGCACTGCTCTGGGATATTTAATAAAATCTGCTTTCTTCACTTGAGGATTTGTGTTTAATCATTTGGTAACATTTTAGAAGCATCTAGCCTGGGAAGCTTCTCAAATGGAACTGCTTAGGTCAGAAAAGGTAGAGAGTTATTTACCAATACTAAAATAGCCAACGGAGCAGAGTGGATTCTAGGTAATATTACCAGAACGCTTTGTTGCCATCTTTTTGACCTTTTAAGTTTCTGGGGTATGCCTGCTATGTGAATCACAGTCTTATCTGGGGAAACATGCAGGAGGCGTTCATTAATACTTGGAAAGTGAATGATTGAAATGCTATTTGAAATAAAATTTTAACCCTTTTTTGCTTGGCTGAAAGCCTAAAGCTAAAATAGTTTTCTTCTAGGCTCCTTGAACTTTAATTAGCATTGCATTTTGGCCCTTCAAAGGCTTCAGGCAGGCCAAGGTTTGTCATCTGCTGAAAGATGTTCAATTTAAACTTTCTCATCAGGGCTGTCTTTGTGCCACAGCAGTAGGGTGAACTCACAGGGCTGTTTTGCATGGCTAAATACCACTGCTTGGAGGGAAGGCAAATCCAGTAGCAAAGTCATGAGTTTCTTTAAAGAAAGGCAGTTCAACTTAGGGAGACATTTGTTAGGAGCTTCATAAAGAAGAAATGTAAGAGATGGTGTTAGTACATGCTTGGGTAACTCCCCAGGGTTAAAGGACTCATAAAATGGAAGTGGTTTGGGGAGGGAGGCTGGCCAGCCTGGTGATGGGGCATGTGGGAAGCGGCATATGTCAGCCATTGCCAAGGAAGGCTGGAGGGTGTTGGCTGTGAAACAGATAGTGTTGCTGGTGTGTGCTCTCATTGCTTCTGCTTTCACCTCTGGCCTGGGTATGCAGCCATACCTTTTGTGGTCATTGGCTCTGCCCTGCCAATTGGCCTGGTGGCATCAGAAAGTCTGTGGCACCTTCACTCCTTCTTCCCTAAGAGAGGGGAACACCCCTCTGAGCACACTGCCTCAGCTGCCTGCATTGCCCCACTCCCACTGGTGTGGCTGCCTGCTTTACCTTCTTTGGAACTTTTCTGATGCCCAAGCAGAATCTGGTGGCCACCAATAGTTGTGTAGCAGCTGAAGAAATGGGATGATTGTCCAATTTGCAGAGTCTTAGTCATTTTGCTTTGTCAGAGCATCAATAACAAATGTTAAAGATGGGCAGTGACATGCAGCAAGCACCTTCTAACAGGTGCTCTCAGTACCTGTTCCCTTTCCCCCTGGGGATTCACGTGACGTACAAATCAGTGGCCAGAGCCTCTGCCAGCCATTTTTCACATTGCTGGCATGCAGCCCAGCCTGGGCTCAGCTCAGTAAGCTGCAAAGTGGCACTGAATAGCTCCTGTGAAGCTGTCCCTGTGCTGCTCCTGTCACAAAGAGTTTTCAGTGCCCGCCTCACTAATGGATGGGTTTCTCCTATACAGAGTGCCAAACAATGCAGTGATACATTCAGGTTTTATTAGTGTGAGTTTAGCTGGGCTGCATTATTCATAATGGAAGCAGCACAAGAGAACTGCACTGTTCATCCCAAAGGCGAGACCATAAATCCTGTGAGCCACGCAGCACTGTTGAATGATGTGTTCTCACCACTTATTTAGCAGGAAAGCTATTTGTAGTCCTTCTGTATGTAAACCCAAGCTGTCTTAATACTGCAAGCCCAAACTGTGTTGGAGGAGGTAATAGCAACAAAAAAATAGCAAGCAGTACATTTTAGAAATCTCAGTTGTAACTCTACAATACCAGGGCTCAGCCCCCGCCACCAAGTGAGAGGGGAGCAAGTGCTGATGGGTGCTCTGCTGAGGGGGCTCAGCCCTTGCCCATCTCTGGGCTATGAGAGTAGGGTGCTGTGTTTGCTTCAGGACTGAACATGGATCTGCTTTGCTGAAGAGTGTGCATTTGTGTGGGATGCAGGGAGACTTTGTGCTGCTGCTCACTTGGTTTGCTCTCTCAGAGAGCAGCTGCAGCAACAGGGTGTGTGCCTGGGGAAGGTACATTAATGGCCTGAGTGTGGGTAAGCTGGTGGAGAATTAAAGACAATTGTAATTTACTGTGATGAGGATACATCACCTGCCTAACATAAATCAGGCTTTTGGGTCTCAGGAAACAGTACCAGCTATATGCTGATCTGCTGTTATGGGTTTTATGTTGTTATGGAGATTGTCCCAGAGGGAATCAGTGTGGGCTCAGGGCGAGCAAGTAGTGGCTTGGGAAGAGCTCGGCAGAAAGCCTCCCTTCATGTAGGCACTGTGTGACTACAAGAGAGATGAAGCTGAATTTTGTGTACTTCTGCATTGGACAAAGTGACCCAGAAATGAAGGGCTACAGAAGTTATTACCGGCCTTTTCAACTACTGCCTCTTGCAAAACTCCTGTCACCCTTCTTCCATCAGCCTTCACCAGGACTGGAAGCTGGGCAGTGGAAGCCCCCATCACCTGTGGCCTAAGCACTGTTTCTTTGATGCTGCACAGCACTCATTGAGGGAAATGTTCACAGGAAGATTAATGTAAATTTTCGATGTATTAGTGGTTGACTCAGATGTGATGGCTCAGGGAAATTACTGAGCAGGTTCCTGTTACTTTTGCAGGAAATATTGCCCAAACTTGTGGAGACAGCTCTCTGTGTCTCCTCCCCCTTTCTCTCCTGCATCCATACCCTCTCCAGTGTGGTCATTAAAGTAATTCACCCTGGGCTGAGAGAGGAATCTCTGATTTCCTAAGTCTCATCTCTGCACTCCCCCAGCTGCTTTGTTCACTGTTTGTATTAGCACTGGAAACACTGACAGCAGCTGCTAAAGGTTAAATATGTTTGTAGAAAACCGACAGTGTGGTGTCCCATTCTCCCTTTCCCCTCAACTTCTTAGAAAATGGCCCCTGGATACATGAAGAATATAAATTCACATTTCTCCATATCAGAACACATGTATTTATGCAAGAGGCTTAAAGGAGATCTTTTATGATCCTGGTACAGCAACACTTCTCTTAATTCAGTGCTTGGAAGAGTGACAGAGGCTTGTGGAAATGTTGGTTATTATGCAGGGCATGTGTTTTAAAACGTTAAGTACCTTGATTGTCTCTCACTTTAGCTAGTGCTGTCAGCGGTTTGCATAGTGCTTTTATGTGCCTTTTTCCTCCCTGAGACACCTGTGTTAAGTTCAGAACTGATTCTGCTTCTGAAGCAATTTATTAAACATCTTCAGTGCACCACTTCTGTGAAGAGGTCAATTTGTTCTTTCTGCCTAGAGATGCAAAACTCTGGGCTTCATTTGGTAAATGCAAGTATTAGGTGAAATTCTCTCTGTTTAACTTCATCTTTCCTTCAATCTACTCTCTCTAGTGTTCCCTTCCTTTAACATAGCAATTTATTATTCATGAAATGTGGAGACATGCTACTGTACCAGTCTAGGGCAGGTGCAATTGGGTAGCCTGGCATGCACACACTATTCTCTTCACTCTCTTCTGGAGGACACATTCTCCAGATGACTGAAAACATCTGTTTCGTTCTCTTATGGTCCTTCTGTCTTTCTTGCAAGGTGCCAATGTGGTGGTGGTGGTGGGTTGGCACACATTCATGTCATGAGGTTCCTGGACCACAACCAGCTTGAAGCTGGTCCCTGAAGCAGCTCATGCACAAGCTGCTGGATACATGTGAGGAGCCTCTGGCTTTTGGATCTCTCTGAGGTGGCCTCCCTGAGGTTAAAAATAGGACTCTGAAAGGGGTCCTGCCCCAAAACCCAATTTTGTAATGTTTTTCTCTTGTCTTACTGCTTGAAGAGAAGCCTTCAGGGAGATGTTATTTATAAAGCCTCACTGTCACAGGTCCAAATGCCCCTATGTATCCCCTATTTGTGGGTGGGCATTTTATTTTTGTTTGCTTGCTTGGTTTTTAGTGTGGATATTTCTGATACATAAATTGACCTGGATCACATCTGCACGTACTAGATACAACAGGTTTAATATTAAAATACAAATTTTAGGTGTGATGAACTGGATCCAAATCAAAATTTACTTTGCAAGACTTCGGCATAAACTCTTTTTCCCCCCTCTTTTTTTCTGCCACCCATCATTCTTATAATTGTTCTGAGATCAGTTTTATTTCACCATTTCAGGTAGGAGTATGTCTCGTGGTGTTTGAGGGAGGTGTTTGAGTTCTGGAGGGAGTACATTTGCTGAAATAAAAATTGGTAGGTACCCCTAAAGTTACCCCTAAGACCTTGGTCAATCTTTAATAAGTAGACTTGAGGCAGGAGATCTTCAAGTAAGAGGGACCATTTCTTTTGGAATATCAAATGTATTAATTAAACTGTCATCCCAAGACAAGTATGGGCATACAAAGTCAATATTTCCCCTGAACAATGAATATTTTGGTAAAATTCTTATGTTACTTATTACAGAAGTTGCAGCTCTTTGGCAAGATTTTTATTTAATGTGATTTAATATAATTTTCTGGACTTTATTTTGTATACAGTGTGGTTTATTTCAAAGCTGTGGGTTTTTTTGGGGCTTTTTTGCAGAGAGGGGGTTCTGTTATTTTTTCTTATTTTCTTTTTCCTTTTTTTTTTATTAGACAAAGTCAGACTGAAAATTTAAGAAACAAAATGATTACAAAAGGTACCTGGAGAGCCTAAATCAGTGGGAACTTGAGATGCAGCAGACTCTCAGAGCTAGTGACAGAGTAGTAATTTTCTTATTTTTTTATCATAGAAATGGTCTCTAGAAGTGTATACTTGAATCACTAAAAATGTTCAGTTCTCAAGGATGCTGACCAACTTGGTTTTGATTTACATGAAATATTTGCATCATGTGGTTCATTTCCAAACAAATCAAACCAAAAAAATCTTGAAGCGCAAGTGATGATCCACATTTCCTGTTGGAAAAGATTTCAGAAAAGAGTTCATAAAATGTCTCCAGCCCTTACAGTATATCAAGTAATACTAATTTATGGTAGTCAATGAACCATCAGAAATGGTGGAGGAGGAGGGAGATATATTTACTTTTTTTCAGAACTATTATCTCAGAGGGCTTTCTTTTTTTTTTTTTGGCCTTTATACACAACTCAGGCACAGCATCTCTTCTTGCTTGCTTCAGTAAAAAAAAAGGAAAAAAATGAAAGAAGGGGAAAAAATCTACATATTTGTATTATATTATGTTCTCCAAGTGGCAAATTCCCTCTGCCAGCTATCTGTGGGTGTGCAGCCCTTCCTCAGGAACATGCTGTATCTTCCGAGTTCCTGTGTTTGTGATATCACAGTGCTTTTGCTCTGAAGAACCATGAATGGGGCCATTATGAGGGGCCGACAGATAATTAAGATTCTGAGAGGGGTAGGCTGCTAAAAGTGTGTTTAGTGAGGAAATTACAAGGCCAATAAAAAAATGTCTTTGCAAGTTCTGATTGTATTTTTGTCTTCACTAGGTCTAATTTTTCAAGGTCTGGCAGGAACATGAGGAGGTTTTCTTTCATCCTTTATTTTCTCCCTACAACAGTAACTGAGGCTGGTATGTAAGTCCAACTTAATGAAGCAGCCTCAAAGTTGCTCAAAGAAAGAGAATAAACTGCAGCTCTGAGGCACAGACCATGGGAGATTCCTCTTTCAAACCCTGTCTTTGCCACGCACTGGAGTTATTTGATTTGGGAACAAGATAAGATTTCACAATATCTGATTTGTAGAAATAACCTGGAGGAAGAAAAAAAACATTCAGAAATACTAATTTCAGATGTAATTTTCATCTTTCAGTTTCCTAAAAGTCTTTCTCATCTCTAATAGCATTAAGAAAATATAAAGTACTGATTTTGGGGAAGTTGGGCACTGACTGACAAATGCATCTCCAAATAGCCCACAGTTCAGCACTTTTTTTTCTGTCAATGCTCCGTGACCAGGAAAGATTTGGAGCATAATTCTCTCCCAGTAATCCATCTTCTCCCTTCCTCTCTCTCTCTTTTTTTTCTTCCTAGTAAGAAATAGACCTGGAAATTCATTGCTGATTTCCCAGGAGTGTTATTTATGCCAGTTTATTTATGTATTTATTATTCAAGTGCGAACTATTGCAGTTCATTGTGGTAAACTGAACAAGGCAAAGGGCTGGCTGTCACACCAAGTGCCATAGAGAAAAGTGCTGATGCTATGGCAGCTGCTGCCCCTAAGTGATGAGGTGTGAGGACATTTCAGCCTCCTTGGTGCTCAGGTCTGCCCAGGCCTTGGCTAGAGCTGGAAGGGAGCAGTATGCCTTCACAAGGATTTAACTGTCTTCGGCAGGACATTTAATACAACAATGTTTGAACATATGAGCCTAACAGTTTATTGTGTTCAAGTGTTGGAACTGCAGCTAGGAGAAATCTATATTAAGGCTGATAAGAATGGGGCAACTTCAACTTGGAAAGCGGTCAGTTTGCAAAAACAGAAGATGTCTCTAATGTAGCACTTGATTCTGGGCTTCCTTCTTCTCATTCATGATTTTTCATGACCATTTATCATAATTTATTCACATCCATGTACACAGTCCTATGTTATTGTGTGAAAAACCTATGCAAAGGCGGTTCATTGATTACAAAGAGGAAAAAGTGAAATTCATGTCAAATCCTTAAAGAAATCAAACTAAAAGGGTTGTAATTTTACTTTACTGACTAAATATTGTTCCCTTTCATAACAAAGGATAAAAATGTGAGTGCAAAATGGTTGTATTCCTTTGTGCAGTATCTTGATTTCCACACAGATATGCTGATTTACACTAGCAAAAGTCCAAATTGCTTACTTGAATGACATCTTCCTATGTCATCTTGGTAGAGACATAATGTTCCTGTATTTTTCATGTGACCTCGTCTCATCTGCAAAGCTCAAATTTCATTGCCACACTGGGAAGGGTTACTGGTAAGAAATGTTTGAGCCTTAAATAGATTCTTAAATTTGAAGAGGACCCAATTTTTTTATGTGTTGAAAACCATGCTTATGTCCAAATACCTCAGAAACTTGAGAAGATTCACACTTGGATTGACTGAATTGTGCAACTTAATTTCAAATAATTTTGTGTGCAAATAGTGTAAATCCACATGTACATGTGTGTCTGTACACATAGAGGCACAACATATGTACATTGATACATAACCACACAAATGTACATGTCTTGCTTCAGTCTCATACTCGGAAAAAATAAGTGACTCATGTATCTTTCACCAGAATTCCAGCAGTGTTTGCTCTACTTCCTTAAAGATAATTCAAATTTTAAAAGTTTTTAAATAATTTCTTAAGTAGCTAAAGTAATTACTGATGGGAAAAACAAAACAAAACAAAAAAGAATCAATTTCAGTTTTTTAAAAAAATTTCTCTCATCGGCCATGAACTAGATTTTAGACATAAATGTGAGTATATCAAAATGTTTATTAGTTCCTTGTAATTGTTCTGTACCGAGGCCAATGTAGATTTCAGTTTGAGTAGGACCATGATAAGAAGAAAATATTTATATGGCTAATACAAGGTAAATAAATTTTGGAAGTGTGAAGTAGTGATTGGCAGGCAGAGGGAAGGGACGTTGTGTGGGATGGCTGGCAAACTAAGGAATCAAAATGTGGAAATGAAGTAGACGTAGAAACAGTCTAGTTGTTTTGGAGAAAATCACTGTCTGAACTTCGGGTTCTGCAAAAATAAAGACAGGGTGGCCTGGATTTGAATCCTTTTTTACCAGAAAATCTAGTCTTCAGGATAGTTTTCATAACCCATTCCAGCTTTGGCTCATGTCAGTTTGGGTATTTTTCAGTTCCCTGTGGGCTGGCAGAGAAAAGATACGCAGCACAGAGGACTGCAGGAAATGATTTGTTTAACTTTTGCTGGCCTGCATGGCTGCACCTCCCTGAAAGCAGCAGCGTTCAGCCACCCTCATTCCCAGTACTGACTGGTGTACCAGGCAGAAGCTGCTGGTCTCACAGACAAAAAATGTTTGGTGCTCAGTGCTTCAAACACCGATTTACAGAAGTTTTACATCATTTAGGAGCATAAGAGAGCTGTCTGCTAAAAACTTGGGGTGCTCTGAACCTGAGGCTGGTTCTACCTTGGCAGGAGTGGCTCCAATGGACACAGGAAAAATAGAGAAAGCAGTCAAGTGTTAAATGCCTCCTCAAACCCTTTTTCATATGCTGGTGCTAAACCTCAGCTGTACTGCAGACTCTTCCTATGAAAGTATCCAAATGTGTCCTTAGCATATCAAGGAGCCAAATTTCGTCAGTAGGTTTGTGGGAGAAGCAGATTTTTATGTGTGGCAATTTTTCCATATGGTTGTGGCTTCAAAGCAGGACACAAGACATTAAAAGAGAGAAATTCAAATTTTGTGTTAATTTTGTCTCACCTATGGACATATATAAGTTTAAAAAAAAATGACTGAGCTGTTGAGAAAGTGCAAGGCTGGTGTTCCTCAGTTTACAAAGACTAATACTTGGTTATTGCCAGCATTCCAAAGACCTGGACAAGACTTCAGCCCCTTAGTGCAAAATGCTCTGCAAATCCAAGGTATGAGACAGCACCTGTCTCCAGGAATTTGCCTTCTCTCTGCTCATAACCTGCGAGGAGGGAGGATACCCTGCCTGAGGCATTGCAATCGGCTAACTGGAAAGCTGAAAGCAGAACCCAGTTCTCCAGGGCCTTGCATGATGAGCTTCTCTCTGGATTGGTTACTGTTTTCCCACAGCAGTGCTCTGCTGCACTAATTGGGATTAGGTCCCCATTGCATTTAATGCTTCCTGAGCACAGAGGAGGAAGCAAACTCTGTCATGAAAAGCTTGACAGTTGTAGCTGCTTAATTGATGGGGTTATTTTAAATCCAGTCAGTTAAATTGCTATGGTCACCCTTTATTATAGCCTAGGCAATTTTATTTCAAGTTAGCTTTAATCAATTAGGAATTGATTTTAGCTAAGTCAGTATAAGAACATCTGATCTGGTTTAACAAAATTGGTTTTAGAGAAGTGAAATGGGTGCAGATTCAGCATGAGCTCAAAGAAGGCTTGCTTTCTCTTTTTGCCTGCTAATGATTAGGTACAGGATATCCCAGTAAAACCCCAGATCCTGCACAGCTTCAGCAGATCCCATCCCAGTCTTAAACCCTGGCAAAATAAAACAGACAGAAAGGCAGATAATGATGGCTGTCTGAATGAAGGACTCTCACCTCAGCAACTTGTACACATATGCACAAGCACATCCTCGTCACGACTGCACTGGTCAGTGGAGGAGTTTTGGGAGCAGCAAGTGAGATGCAAGAACTTACTAACTCTGCCTGCCCGGGCTGCAACCCAGGCCACTGAGGCAGCAAGCCATCTTGGTCTTCCACTATGTGCTTTTAATGCATTTGTTTTCAGCCAGTTTAGTGTTTTATAGAGGTTTGCAAAGATGGTTGAGCTGGAGGAATGGCAAGGAAAGAGGCTGGAAGCAGGTGAAGGTAGGAAGAGGAAGCAGCAGGTCTGCTTCTTGGCTGAGGTGTGGCACTATATTGTGGAAATGGAAATTCCAGGAGAACTGAGAATGATCAATGGAGAATTTTGAGATGTGACAATTTCCAATGATGCCTTGCTTTCTGGGTTATGAAATATTTGCAAGGTTTTATGACCCTTTTGATGCTTTTTTTCTCCGAATGATTACTCTGATATTTTTACCATACTGTAAATCGATACTATGTTTAAAAAACCCTGTCTTGTTATCTTCAATTTGCTGCTGTTTTTATCATGATTGTTATGAGTTTTCATATAGGAACTCTTTACTGAATGTTGGCGTCTTTCATTTCTGCTCTCATAAATGGTAAGAATAAAGCTACTGCAATCAAGGACCCACTATTTCTAGTAGTATCAGAAGGAAGAAGCAATATTTCTGCCTAGGACTTGTTTACTTTGTGCAGAGCAGTTCCTATGCCTGACTTCTCCTGTAGGTGCAAGTAGTGTTAATGAGGTGTTAATGTGTATGTAGGTGTGGAATACATAGATTTGCCTTTGATCAGTCAGTGTTGTTTCCCTTTTTTTTTCTTCCTTTTTTTTTTCCTAACCTCAAAAAGCTGTTTGCACTATGAAAGCCTTTTGACTTAACAAAAATTTCTCCAGGAGCAGAAAGAACTTCTGAAAAAAATGTCTAGTGAAACTGCCACTGACTGCAGCGAGGTCAGTACTGCTCCTTTGATTACAATTGTTTGAAGAACAAAAAACATACTCCCAAGGGTTTGCCTACATACAGTGTTTGTATTGCTTTAAATATAGGCTTGAAACTGGTATATTGAAAGTAGTATATAAACCCTAGTACAATGCAGCTGTGCTATTATCAGGAAGTTATGCTGATCTTGCTTGATCCCACAATTGCAGAGTAGATCACAGTGTCTCCTTATCTGTACTAGTATAACTTACATGCTGGTTTTTTGTTTGTTTTTTTGTTTGGTTTTGTTTTGTTTTTAAATGCACACCTAAGGAGCTAACTTGGCATAGAGACTGAGCGTGTTAGTTTCTTGCTTTATAATTATTGACAGGCACGAAAAAATGAAAGCAAGGCATTTAAAGTAAGAAAGCTCCAGAAAGTAGTGAACTTATGCTCTCATCTTATTGATGTGGGCTTCCTTATCCTGTTGCCTTTGTTACCACTCTTATTCACTCCTGATGACTTAAAGCAGCATCACCTCCTGTTTATCTGAGTCTTATGAAAAAGAACAATTGATCGGGGGTTTGTGTGTAAAGCAAACACGTACATAGTGAAGTTGAAAATGTGTCCAGTTCAATGCTCAGTCTCCTTCCCCAGACTCCCTAGGTATCCACTTGGGACTCTTGAGGCTTGGCACAATAATATATTCCAGTGGAAGACTGCATGGGTTTCTGTATGTGTCTCTCTTGGGGAATCCCATTTGCTGCAGTCATGCCTTACAAGTGGCCAAGAACAGACCCTACTGTCCCAGGTGCTGCACAGTCAAGCCAGCAGACAGGTCCTGCTCTCTGCACAGCAACCTGAGCTGTGGTGCTGGCCTGGCCATACACAGCAGAAGGGAGACGTGGAGCTCACAGTGGGAGACAACAGCGTGGTCGCAGAAGCCATGTGCTGGCACTGAGGCTGGTGGAGGGCTGAGCATGGGAGATTTCCCAAGAAGAGAAGCTGAAATGGAAAAGGAGGGAAAGTGAAGTGAGAAAGAGAAGCTGGAAAAGATGTATGCTCCAATAAAACTGTGATGCAAGCTGGAGGAAGCAGCCCACTAGCACAAATTGACAACTCAGTCAAAACTGTATAAAAGGCTCCAGGAGCAGCTGGAAGCTCCCAGTGATGATGGCTCTGTAGCTTTCCCTCCTGGCTGGGGTCTCATTCTCAATTCAGTTTTCTCCCACAGGCCACATGGCAGGAAGGGGAATCAGGCTTGAAATATGGAGAATTGATTTAAACCAGCCAAGTTGGGCTCCTGTTCCACAGCCTACTTTAGAGGATGTCTGTCTCTCCCTCGTAACTATAGAAAGCCTTGGCTTGATTATCCTTGCCAAACTTCAGTCAACCTTTGGAAATGCTTCTCTTCCTCCTTTCTCCCAACTCTGAGAATTAAGTAGGAGAGTAGGAGAGGTGGCTCATTGCACAGAGCTATGTCCAAGCGTTATAAAGATGTAGAGTAGCTGGAGGACTGGGTCCCAGGCCACTGGGTTCAGAGGTTTCTGCCTTATCTGCCAGTAATGACTCCTGTTCTGCCTGTTTGTGTTTGGAAGAACAGGACAATTCCTAAAATAGGAAAGGGAAAGTATAAACATACTAGCAAAGGAGAGGCATAGCTAATTATGCACAACTCTGTGTACAGCTTTTAATTATAAGGTTTGTTCCATGAACCTAAACAAGCCTGCTGCAGCAGAGGTGAAGCACGTGGCCCTGGAAGCATTTGTTGTTTCCAACATAAGCAACAGCTTCTATTTCTTCCTCCCCCACCCTATTTTATGTTTTGGAGTTTAATGTGCTTTGCAGTTTCCTCTATTTTTCTTTTTGAGTGTGTTTTGATTTTTTCACATTGAAGTCTCTGCTGACAAAAGGTGCCAGCCCATTTAACAGCTGCTGGGAGACAAGTGCTCGGTGGATACAGACAGCATGGCAGTGTGGGATGCCAGACAAGACATCCTTTGGGCATGCAAGCACCATGTGTCCTTGGCCTCTGTGTCCATTTACCCCTTCAGCTGGGCTGAGTAGAGCACATCATGAACAATGCTGATTTTTGGAATGGGAGCTTAGTGCCTTGGATGTGAAAGCATGCTGTATGTTTTCACACCTGAAAGCTCTTCAAGGAGAGATCTGAGATCTTTCCTTTTATGCGCATACATTGAACTTTCTTTGCCTGACTTCAGACTTTTTTTTTTACCACATATGGTGGTTGCTTCTAATGTATGCTTATAGAAACTGGAGACATTTACATCCCTAGTTTAGGGAAGGCTTGACAGATATTTGATTTGAGTTGGTTTGTTATTGCTAGTTCTGGCTTGTTGCAACCACAGTGCCTACTGCTGTATCTCTATTGATTGCAGACAGACATACTGAGGGATAACTCTGGCTTCCCTTTCATTTAAAAAGGAGAAAAAAAGGCATGTCTCCAGCCCCAGTACTTGTGAAGACAGACACGAATACCTAATTCAAACTGTTTGATGAGACTGAAAGTGTGTCACTCTGAGTTTTAAACTGTCATCATTTATTTGCCCCGACTTCTCTGTCATTCATTGAGGTATCCACAACGCCAATGTGCAGAACTGTGCCAAGAAAGCTGCAGAAGAAGAGTACCTGCAATATTTTGGATTAAACTAGCAAGAAAGTGCTGAAGTGAAACCCTGAAGGGGACCCAATCTGAATTCAAAACTCTGCCAACTCTAAAGCAAAATTGCATCTAATATCCCCTGCTCACACTCCTTTATTTCTGTCTAGCCAGGTATACTCCACTTGACCCCACAGTTTAGGGAGAGTTTTCTTGAACCTTATACAAAGAAGAATCAAGGAGATTTGGTTTATATTTGCATGTCTAGAGCACAAGAGTCCCTGGGAATTTCTCTAGCAGCCCAGATGTTTTTCCTAGTAGAAAAAGTCCCTAACCCTGTCCCATTTTCTCTGCAGTGCAAGGGCAAAGGACAAGTATGATTATCTGCAGGCAATAAATATCTTCTGTCATTATAGAAACTTAATCAAAGAGTCTTCAAAGAGAATCAAAGAGTTCCAGTTCTTCAGCATTGCATTCTCTTGCCTGACACACCTGGGCTGCTGCTCTGACTTTCCTTTAAGACACTTCTGGGTCTGACTGGTCTGAAAATGAAGGGAGCTTGTACAGATAAAAGTGGACCAGAATAAAGTCCTGGAGCACGGGTAGCAGCAGCAGTGCAACACCTGTGGCAGTTCACTCAGCACAGGTGAGTAGCCTAGGAGTTTACCACTGGCCTCTCTGTTGCAGATTGCCTAAGCAATTGTGGGAGTCTCTGATGTATTGCCCCATGCCTCCTCATTAAAAGACAGCATGGCCAAGTTTTCAAAATCATTGAAGATACCCACAAATATAGGACTCTGTCTCACAGGATGAGAAGACAATCAGTCTTCATGTTTTTTTACCTCGTTCCAATAGCTCCAAGAAGTGAAAATAAGGCTAGGAGAAATGGCAAACATCATACTCTAAGCCCTAAAATTTGTGCTTGCTGTGGTACAATTCTTTTAAAGCAACATGCTTACTCTATTTCATTTAATGAATTGATCTGATGGCTTGTGCTCCTGTGAAGCCGCTTCCGCTTGCTCATTTAGTTTTCCTTCCTCCCTGTAAGCCCCAGAATTTAGACCTTTCTCATCACACTACCTGTCTGTTGGAAGGAGATCTCTATTCATCCCTGCCAAATGAGAAAAAATCAAAGTCTGTACTGAGCAGCAGTAAAAGAGCAACGTTGCTGCCTGGAATTGCATCAGGAGCTCCTTCCTTATTAGACTGTGTAAGTGGTACAGCAGGGAAACAAGTAGCTGAGCCTGTTCAGAAGCCTATGAATTCTTTCTTGCATTAACTTAATTAGTGAGAAATGAAACAAGAAGCTGGTGCATGAAAGAAAAGGATTAGGTATCTTGTACCTTAGTAGCTCAGTGGAATTGCAAGGAAAAGGGATCCAACTTGTCAGCGATAAGAAATAAGTGTTTTATCCTTGTTTCAATTTTGAGCAAAAGTCACTGTATGTTTTACCTGCTGATGGACAGAGAACCTTCAGCTGCTGAGGCAAATGTAACAGATAATCCAGGGAAATTTGTGTCACCACTTAGTGCTCAAGCACAGTCCTGTCTGAACCACTTCCTACTGGCTGAGAAGCACAATCTAATTCCCTTCTGCTCTCACTCTAACTGGCTGATTCAGGGAGCAGGAAACTCAAAAATGAACACACTCACTCCTCCCCAGCACTTAGCAGCACCAGGAAAATAAGGCAAACAGATGGCAGTCAATGTATCATCCAAATGAAATCCCACCCTTCATGAAAATGTGACAGCTGAAGAGAAGACAGGATTCTTATTGGTGTCCTTTGCCATAGATAGCAAATGTGATTTTTTTGGCTCAAAGACAGCAGTGAGTGTTTTGCTTTTTTCCTTCTTTGGGTGCTTGTCATCTTGGCCAGGTGGTCTTTGAAGCTGAGACATTCAGAAGCATGAGACTTTCCAGAGAAAGCTCCAGATGCCCTTGGCAAACTTGTTTCTCCTAAATCCTACTTTCCTGCTGTGGCTGTGGCTGAGATTTTCACAGAAAAACTAGCAGGGTAGTTAAGAAAAATCTAACAGGCTCTTGAGCTTCATTTTATGTGGACAAGACGTATTTCCATCTGGAGTTGAGGTAGTAGTTTCTCCTTGCCTTGCTGACAGACTTCATGTTGTCATGAACAAAACTTGCTTTTAATGAGTATTGGGATCCCTTTCCCTTTCATGTGTTTCAATTGTGACATTTGGAAATATTACTCAGGAAATCTCTCACCATCTGGGTCTCCACCAACCTCAACACCTGCACCACTGATGCACCCTTGTCTCTCTCAACAGTAAGCCCATCTCTTCCCCTGCAGATGTCTCCTTCAGATTCTCTGCCTCAGTCTGTCAGCAGATCTGCCAACAGAAACCAGCTTATGGATCCTGGCCAGTCGTTTTTCCAGCCTATAAATGTGACAGGAGACTTCTCTATTTGCCCAGTTTCAATTACTTGCCACAAAGTGGAGAATGTTCCTGAAACATTTGAGGAGGCACAGATTTACCTGGAAGTCTCCCCATCTCCTCATAGGGAGCAAGACATCACTTATCTTCAAAACTCACAAGTGCTTCTTCAGTCTGAGTTTTGAATGGGGCAGCTTAGGGCTACCTCTTTCCCTTCCCAGCTACAGTGCAGCCTCTCTATGCCCACATAAAAGGCTCCCTCAGCTCCAGGATCACCTCTGCTTTCCTGAGCATCTCCATTAGCAGCCAACAGCCTCCTGAACAGCCCTCTTCCTCCTCTTCATCCTCTGCGAGGTCAGGTGAGGGTGGCTAAGAAGTTCTTCTGCCACCTCTGGAACAGCACTGCTGATCTCTTCTCAGGGCTGATGGTGAAGCTGAGGTCACCCCACGAGGTATAACTGCACACTCATGCACTACTGCTTACCTCAACAGCCTGCTGGCACCTTCACTCACTGTGATAGCTTCCTGGCCTAGCTAAGCTCTGAGGGGCTTGTTATCTGCCCCATAATAAAGCTGGGGGCTGGCAGGAAATCTTGACAGGCTGTGCTTCTTGTTCTGCACTCAGGGTCCCAAGAAGGGTAACCTAACAACTAAAAGTGGGTTGGTGGGTATGTATAATTTTAAATTTTATGCATATTCATAATGATATGTACTATATTTATATAGGTATATGTATGTGCTTACATATATATATAATATATTTGTGTATAGTAACTGAGGAGAACTCTGAGCGTATCACTCAGAAACCATTTAAGTTATGACACCACAGCAGAAAGCTGGATCAGCTCTAAAGAAGCCAATGGAACAATGAATCAGATTTCCATTTTCCTTGGGTAAAGAAGAATATTTACATGAAGTACAGCACTTCTAAATGGTTAAGGGTGCTTTTAAGTCTGTGGAACATTGTTGTTTAAATACTTGTGTGAAATTTCCTTTTCTAGCTGGTATGAGAGTTGCCAAGGAATTTACTAGCATTTGGTCTTTTCCAAATTAATTTTACACTTTAATTAGAGTAAGTACTGTACTGCTAGAAGACAGAGAGAATATGGAAAGAGCATTAAGTTAATTCCAGTTCTAGATTTCACAGGTAGGTATCATATGTTGAAAGGTGGACATATTATAGGAGTCCTAAGTACAGCTAGCAATTTCATCTAGCTAGTGAGTTTATGTAAAATCATTGACCTTGATCTGAGGATAGACCTCTTTAACACAATCAATACAGGTGCAATCAGATAAGAACATTCTACTGTTTTATTAAAGTGCATCTAATTCAAAACTCAATAACTCTCACAAATCCTTAATCAGAGAAGACATCCTGGGAGGTATTTAGGTGAGTGATCTTATAATTCTTGCTCTCTCCTTGTTAAGATGGCATTTTACAAACAGATATGTCTGTTTCCTCCTTACCCTCCCTGCCATAATTCTTTCACTATACAGTTGTGTTGATTATCATGAATTTATCAAGTATTTTTTGCCCACATTTATTTAGAGAGACTGAGTCAAGTGACAGCTTCTCTTTACCCATCCCCCTGCATCAGTGTGGCCAAGCATACAAATGCAAATCTGGGTTGCTTGCTGTTAGGCTGGGCGCTGTGTTCTAGTCCTTGGCTTGGAAGTGCAGCGCTATAGGAGGTGTAGTGTTAATGCATGCTCTCTAGCTCAGCGTGGCCAGGCATAATGAAAGAAAACAGTCCATGTGCAGCATTATGTGATAGTTTGCCCAGAACAAAGGCAAAAGGCAATGACTGTATTTTTAGAAATTATTTTAGATCAAAATGATGCGTACCGAATAAGACAAAATAACCACGTGGTAGAGAGCTCTGAGAGCACTGCTTACAGTGAGATAATTATTATTCTTTCCAGGTGATCCTCAGCATGTTCCTCGATAATGCTAAGCAAATTGTAATTTAGAGCAACTGAGCTGAAGGCAGATCCCTTTTTAGTCATTTAAGTTCATGTATGGCAGACTGAGGGGATCAGGTCTTTAATGCAGATGTGAATGGCTACACATGCTTAACTAGACCTCTGCATTACACGAAACAACACTTAGCCAGTCCATAGAATGAAATAAGAAAAAAGTCAAATTGGTTTGTAACTATGTACAGCACAGAGAGCTGTACAATGTTCAAGAAGCTGCAACACTACAACAGTCTCCTTAAGACACATGTCCAGTGAAACAGAGGGTGCCTGGACTGTGGCTCCTCACTGTCAGGAATCTTCTAGTTTGATTCTGATCCCTTCACTCCCTCAGACCTGAGCCTAGCTATTTGGAACTTTTATTGCAATAACTATATATTAGTTACTGGAATTAATTTTTATGTTAGGAAAAACTTACTGTCCAGATACCTTGAGTCTTCCTCAGCCTTCTTCCTCACTCTATTTCTACCTCAGTTGTTTTAAGACCTAAGTTGTTTGTTATCTTGTTCAAGACAATGCCTACAAAGGACAAAACGACCAAATTCCAATTCCCACATGCACAAACACACCAACATCTGTGCTTTCCAGAAGAATTGTGTCTCCCAGGTGGGCCAAAGTAATGTCTCCTGTGGTAGGAACAGTATTTGAAAGAGGATGGACCAAGCTAGTTAGTTGTGTTCTGCTCAAGTTCTGAGGTCTGGGAAAAACTCAAATATCATCTTTCTCTATCAAGGTGTGTGGCCTGAGAAGATTCTTCTGTTCTAAGGAGAGAGACTGACACCAAGAGTGGAGAACAGCAGAGAGCCAGGCAACCCTCCTGAAACTGGATTGGTGGTGCTACTACAGCTGATGGCAGCAGAAGGAAAGAGTTGATGCCTTCTGCCCAGCCAACACAGTTGCAATTGTCATTACAGTTGTTCTGGCTCTCTGTTCACACCAAGAGCATGAATTTCCAGGGTCCTGGTGTAGGCAAAGGAGGGCTCACAGTTACTTTGCTCTTTCTGGCTGCCTGTTAACTTAGATAGCTTTCTGCTTGGCTTGTTCTTCATCCCTACAGTCTCCATTGTTCTCCCTGCCCAGGAGTGCACTTGCTCTATGCAGTGATAAGGACTCAGTGCATCCTGAGGCACTGCAATACCTCTCAGATACAGCAGGATGCTGTGTTTTCTTAGCCTGGGTCCCCAGGTCACTGAAGCATTAGCACTGTGCGGTGCGAGACCTAGTCACTTTGTCATTAGCATCATCTCCAAAATTCTGAGGTGATTTATCAGATTTCACACAATGGGATTAAAGCACTGATGGAAGTGCTATGTATTTGCGTTGGGTTTTTTTTGTGTTTTGTTTGTTTGTTTAATTTTTAAATTACTGAGCTTTTGATTAAGCTCAAATATCTCTTTAAAACACAGTTTTGAAAGAAGATATGCTGGACAGTGGAATGGTTAAATGCAAAAGCATGCTAAGTATCTTGGCCTTTGCTACAAAAAGCATTGCTGATTCAAGACATTACATAAAAGCTTCTGCTGCACTGCAATCTCTCAGTAGTTACTCTAGCTAACCTTTTTACTCTCCTTCTGCAAGGCTAAATAAAACCCTCCTTTTTTTTGTGATTAGAATTTATATAATATCATCTCTGAAAGGTACTTTTTGTGTGTTTCAACTTTGATAAATGCAGCCTCCATTACCAATAGAACAGAAACACAGCTAAAATTTATCTTTGCACACTTCTGTGTGCTGGGCCTGGAGTTCAAAAACAGCTTTATTTTGCAGATCTTGTGGAGGGGAAGATGCTGGTGTATGGATGTACACAACACTTTAGATGAAGAGTTAAAAGGAAAAATGCTATTTCTTACTGCTAAAGGGAGAAACCAGTGCAACTGAAAAAACTGTCCAGATGCTGCATTGTATCCACAATTATATGTAATTATTCTTTATTAATGAAATAAAGCCATAGGCTCTGACTTAGTTTGTGCTTTTTACTGATGTGTTGGGCTCTGAAGAATTTCCACCCCTAATGGAAAATAAGGATACAAGAGATCTAATTAAGAACGGGAGCTTGAGAAACACAAGACTTTAAACTCTTCTACTTAATGGAATTTGCTGTGGTGCTAAAATAGTATTCCCCCTGTCATTCTGACATGAAAAACATTAGTGAATATTTGATTTTAGTGCAGAACAAATTATGGTAATAATGAGTCTTTGAGCGAAAAAAAAAGTGCTCAAAATGGTACAATCTAATTTGAAATGTGCATATGTAAAATAGAGCAGATACACAAAGTGTTGTCTGCTGCTTCACCATGAGACTGTTATATGTACCATTGCCTGTCTCAACCCCCTCTTACTGCAAACTCCTTTCTTTATATAATTTGGGCATTGGGAATGTATGAACTATCAGGTTTCAGCTCCTACTCAGCAATCCAAAACTGCAAGGTCAGGTATCAGTGGGCAGAAAATTATCCCTGTCTTTCCAACTGATTCTTAGACATTATGACATTAAAGACTGATCACTTCCAGTCAAAATGTGAACAACCAAGCAACCATTTATGCTGGATTTGTTAAACTTGTTAATTTAATTTGCACTCACTCTTATAAGAATTACTGAACTCCAGGCAAGAAAGTAAGGAAGACACACCATAGATGAATGGACCTAGAAGGCTTTTATTTTTTGGGTATTTTTGGTTTTATTTTTTGGTTATCAATACACCCATTGCTGAAGTGGGTCTTGTTAAGAGAGATGATTGCTACCTTTTGCTTTTAATGTTGCACTGATTTTAGAAAAGTTGATAAGGAAAGGAAAAAGCTTCAGCTTGCTTGAGGATGAGATGAAGAGTGACTAAGCTTCCAGAATCCAGCTCTGGCAAGGATACTCTCTATACCCTTGACCAAAGGTCTTTTGACTTACCTTTGATTTTTAACTTGGTAAAATGAAAATAACCCTGTTCTTGCAAGATTTATTAACAGGGATATGTCAATGAAGACAAGAGACACTTTGGTGCATGCTTGGATCAACAGGAACATTTTCAGTCATTCCAATAGGTCAGGTCACATTGTCAGTATAGGAAGCAATAAAATAAGTTTTCTTGTCCAAATGAGACCAGTGAATTACTTGGGACATTCTCTAGGAAACAAAGAGGTGGTTGTCCTGTCACATCTTCTCAGGAGAAATGGCTTCAAGGTTTCATGGGAAGTTTCTGTAGAGGAATTGACTGAATTTATATTTTCAATATATTTTTTCTACCTTGGAATTGTCCCTTCAGCAGACTCTGCCCCCTTTCCATAAAGTCCTGGCACTTTTAGAGGTCTGTGAGTATGAGTTGAGGAAGGTATGTGTGGCAGGGGTCAGGGGTGAGCTACTTTTTGCCCCCATATACTCTTGTTTGTCATAATGCCCTTATGATGGCCTTCATCAGAAGACATCTCCAGAAAACTCCAAAGTGAATCTGGCTCAGCCTTTGCAAATTTCTGTGTGCATCTTCAGTATTACCGCTGTTTTTGTTTTGCTGGTTATGAATAAAGATTCCCAGATTCCCTGAAGATCATAACTAAAAAAAAAAATTAAAAAGAAAAAAATTCACTGAATTTTTCATTAGCATGTGAGGATAATTTTGTTTTTCTGTCTTTAAAAATCAGAAGTATATCTGTGTCTTCTATGGTTTGGGTCACATAGATGAATGAACATGCATGTAGACATTACATGTTAAATTACATCTACATGTACATTACATGCTACATTACATCTACAGTTTTCCTGCAGATGTTATTAAGGTGACTTTAATTTATTTTGTGAGCCAGAGATTCTCAATGTCACTAACTTAATGACAAATGAATGTGAATGATGAATGTCAAATGAAAGATCTTATTTTTATAAAAGCATCTAAAAAAATAAAAATAAAACAGGGTGTAAGTATAGATTCCTTGCCTCAGAACGCATCATATAAGCCCTTTGCACTCTGTTGAGTGATTAAATGAAAATAATGTGGGCCAGTGAAGATGTGAAATGGATTTTTGTCACTGAGCAAGCCTATTGAAATGGCTGTTTTGCAGAGCCAGCAGCATGATGTTTAAACAGAGTTTGCTTTGGAGCATGGGTCGCTCTGGGGCAGGTTTGCTCACACAAGCTGCACATGAATGTAGGCTAAAGAAAACAATAAATGTTAGCTGTCAGGAGATCTTATTAAGAATTTTCAGAAGATCTTACTCTTAAATAGGATGGAGAAAGGAAATATCTCACAGTCAAAGGCTTCCCTATCTTCACGGTTAGCCTTTGTCCCAGCCAAAAATGTAGGACACATTTAATATAATCTCACTGTATAATGTAATAAGACTCTCTGAGGGATATCTTATGCTACTCTGATAGTCAACAATCAAGTGTGGTCAAGGACAGTCAAATTGTTTTATTGCACATAACTTGGCAAAAGCTAAGTAAAAAAGTGTATGAATTAATGGCTCAAGGCTTTTATTACTTTCCCAATAGGTAATTTTAAAAATGTACTTCATTGTCTTCATGTCAAATGCAAAGTGAAATGGATGGTCTTAAAAATCATAAGTTGGAGAGAGAAAGAGAAAGACTAGCATTCCTCAGATGTGAGCCTGCAAACTGGTTTAAAGAGGACCCGAAGTCCAGCAAAGTCCTAGAAGAATCGGGACAGCTGTGAAGGGTGACACTACAGGACACATGTCAATTCATGTTCAATAGATATGATATCAGAGGACAGGCTCATGGAAATTTCAGTAACCACACAACTGAGGAAAGAGTCCTGCTCTGCTGCTGTAGAGGTACATAGATGTTCTGTCCACCTCATTTAACCTTCCTTTAATGGAGAGAAATCCACAGGGAATGAATCAGGGAAACAAGGGATTTGCATGATTCATGTATGGCAATGAGAACAAATATTTGATGTGGGAGAGAAGTGAAAAGTTTGGGGAAATGCATTCCCAGGCTATGGAACTGAAGTTTTTTCCCTAAATCATCATCAGATTGAGGATACAAGAAGCAAGCCAGAATTAAATTTTTCCCTTTGATTACAAAGCCTAGGTTACAAAGTTAGGGAAGTAAAACTTGAGTGAGTGATTTAATTTTTATTAAAATTCTGTTAGCACAATATAACTAGAAATATTGCTGTTACTAGATTTGGAAATAATTATACACTGACCACTACACTGCACTCATAAAGCATTCATGAATGTTCTCTTTCGTGTATGTCAGGTAGCCAGAACAATTATTTTGTCAACCCACAGCAGTGCTCCCAAGTATAGAGATTATTTTGTTGATTTGAGATGGTAAGGAGCATGACTAGCTGGAGTACAGCTATCGAAAGTACAGTTTAAACAGAAGGTCATAGCTAGTATGTTACAACTTTTACATAAGAGCTACACAGTCTCTGTCAACTGAGAACAATAAAAACTTGACTTTAATTTCTGTTGCAAAAAGGCACAGCTCTGGTGGGCAGCCTCAGACAAGATTTGCCATTGAGTCAGTGTTGGTCAAAAAGGCAGAGCTCCTCCAGTTAGAACATGACCTGCAACAACCCAGCTTTCCAAAGACAGCTTGGTCTTCACCAAACCCTGTGCATCTTGTAAAACTTGACAGGATCATGTTGGAAAGGCTTTAATGCAGGATTTTTTGTAAGTGACCATTAACTTCAGAATATTCACAGACACGTGAGGTACATTGGCTGACTTATATCAGGAGATATGTCCTGGAGGCACAGCTAGAGATATTTCTTCTAGTGGAAACAGACAGGAACACTGAAGATTAATTTGTAGCCCAATTATTTTTTTTTCCTGGATTATCTCTGACTTTTATCATGAGCTTGACATCTTTCATATGGTCTTCATAAATTTATACCGCACAGTTAAAATTCTTTGAGGAGTTTAAATTTAAAGCAGGATTGAAATATTTTAAAGGACTTTATAATGACACATTGGAAGCACAGCAAATCCCTTGATAGCCCAAATGGATGGAAACATTCTAGATTACAAATGAGTTTGAGATTAATTCATAGCACCTTGTACGGGCTTGGGGAACATGTTTGAAATAGCTCCACAGCACAAGCAATCTGCTGGACAGTAGAAATGTCCTTCCAGCCTCTCCTCACTTCCCAAAATGAGTGTTTAGGGGAAGGAATCTTTCCTCCTTTGCTGTCCTCCCTACTGCAGCCTTTTTATTGTCAAAAGGTTGAAGAAATTGTAGGACATTCCTCTGTGTATTGCAAGTGATGGAAAATGTGTCATAATAAGAATTCAGAACCCAGTAAAAAGACTGGTTCACATTTAAATGATTGTAGACTAAAAATGGCTAAATGCAGCTGGTCATGGAAAGAGGGTTCAGGATTATGCATCTGCTGGAACAAGTGACCAAAATGCCCAAAATGTCCCATAGTAGTTAGAGCCAGGAAATCTTGCTATATCCTTAGATGCCCAGTTGAAATTAAATCAGGACTTGGAAGCAGGTGTGCATCTTTTGTTTGAAAGAACAATTTGAAGTAAACAGGATATTTTTAGAATCCAAAAGAACCTCTATAAGGTGTCATTACTGGAGAATCACCCATTATTCTCCACTCTACTTTTTATTTCTAACAGAAAGGACAGCAGGACTTGGGATTTAGGGATCATTCAAATGCCTCCCCTTCCTCTAAATGATCAGCAAAAGCTGAAACTGGTATTTCCCCTAGGGAATAATATTTTAATTTACGTATTTATTATTATGTCTGTAGAAGAACTCTATGAAATAGCTTTTACCTTTCCCAATATTTCCTCTGATTGAAACCAAGTACATCCTCGTGCAGAGGCTCCAGGCTGAGAAAGTCCATGTGCTGCTGAGTTTTTGATACATTGTGATGGGTTCACTTTTGTGGTGGGTTAGCTTTGGCAAACACTTGAATTTCCATCCAGCTGCTCACTCATAACCCCTCTCCATGGGCCATGGGAAGAAAATAGGATAAGAAAGTTCATTGGTCAACATAAAGACAGGGAAATTGCTCACCAGTTACTGTTGTAGGCAATACAGACTTGACTTGGAGAAAGCTAATTTAATTTATTGACAATTAGAATAGAATCTGGCGGTAAGACACAAAGAAATACAAAGATATATCTTCCCATCCCTTTCTCTTCTCTCTCCTCCCTTCTCCTCTCCAGACTCCTGTACATGGTCCCCAGGTGGTGCAGGAGGGCAGTTATGGTCAGAATACAGAGGTTTAGTGA
>VWYI01005168.1:0-23314 GCA_013399455.1 Anthoscopus minutus
TATATTTTCATATTATCAGAGTATTATTGCTTAAATAACAGATGACACTGTAACTTCAGGCATAAATATATTAGCTAGCTAATTTAGGCTGTTTATTTTATTCCTTGGATAACTAGACTAATCTGGACAGATCTAGGCAGAAATGTTTGTGTACAAGTTCTAAAGTAAGTCCTTATGCAAATTCCACAACATTTTAAAAAAGGGAATTTATGGGAAAAATGTTTCTGCATGGCCTAGAGTTATTGTTTATTCATTTGATTTCTTGCCAAGCAATGGGATATAGTTAAAGTAAGTTCTAGCTTCTTATATGGGGAGAGTTNATATAATTAAAGTAAGTTCTAGCTTCTTGTATGGGGAGAGTTTATGATCTTTGGACTTGATTTATTTATCATAAGCCTGATAGTTAATTCAATATCTAACGTATGTCTTCTTAAAATAATCTTTAAAAATAGTTTAAAAGAAAGTTCAAAAAAGTTCTTTTAGACTGTTGAACAAGGTTCTCAGCATTATTCTGTTGAGGAGCATCAAAGAGGATTTGCTGTCTGTGACTTGGTTTTCATGTGAATTCCACCTCTGTAACTATCAGCATATACTGCTCAGGGCTTTTTACTTATTTGATTGCTTGTAACAATTACATAGAATGGAACTAGACTACTTTTACATTGTTTTGAGAGTGGAACATGGCCTCATTCTGCCAAGACCTTTGACTTAGTGTTGGTTCAAATTAATTTCATGGTGTGACTAAAATTGATTTCTAAAAAAGAACATGAAAGAGGTGAAGAAAAGTGACTCCAATGACTCAAAATTCTGTTTTTTGAGACCACATCCCAGATATTCAGACAGTGTTCATTGGCTATTCTTGTCATTGCTGTCAACTTCTTACAAATATATTCCGACACAGATAGTCTGTGATAAGGGAGAACAATGCGCACATCTCTTGTCAATACAGTAGCCTGAGGGAGTTAGACTGCCACAATATTGTGGAAGCAGTACTTTATGTTGCTGACCATTTGTGAATGGTTATGACTTAAAAGAAAATAAAAGGAAACCAAAAGTTGTCATTATAGTCTACTTTCTGCTTTGTCTATTTATCTGTAAAACAAAACAAACAACATTAAACCTGAGAACTTGTCTAATTTCATTTAAGGAAAAGAAATACTCAGCACTGCTTTTAGTAAGTAGGTCAGAAAACTCTCTGGGGCATCCAACATGCATTTTGTGTAAACATGAGTTGTTAGGCAAATGAACTTAAAAAAATGGACACAGATTTTAGCATTTACATCATGATCTCTTCTTGGGATTACAAGGAAACAAAAGAAGCTGTACGAGTCTTACTACTATCTTGGCTCAATATCCCTCTTTCATGGTGTGAAAGGGTGCCTCAGAAACATTGGGCTTTGTAATCTTAGGTGTAGTACCACTGTACATTTATTAAAGCTTTGACTTAGTCACACGTCACCCCCATTGACACAGACTTAGGGTGTTAGCAGCCCATTTGAAAAGGGCTTGAGCTCAGCTTTCACACCCAAAGTACAAGGACAGTTTGTGTTCCTCCAGATGCTCCTGGGTTGTTAGTTCAGGAGACAGGGTATAAATCCTCAGGCTTTCATATCCCAAGTTAGGACTCGTCAGTCAAACTTCTCAGTCTCTCATACTGCGTAGAGTTGTCACTGGCTGGTAGATACAGGGGGCTGGGTACTTTTCCCAACAGCTAGATATTGTGTGGTAAAAATAATCTCCCTTCTTACTCCAGAAGAGATTAATGGAAAATGTTTAGTGAGGTGAATTTCAAACTATGACCCTCTCCTGAAAATGTTCCTTCTGATTTGCATGGGGTGATCCAACTCTCTTTGGATTTGGGTGTTGTTGGAAGCTGTGAATTCTTCATGGACAGCCCATCCTGACCTAGCTGGTCTGAGAACTACAACTTAGTTATTGGAATGAATCGAGCAATTCATCATCACCAAAAATCTAACATTTTCCGGTAAGTGTATTGTCAACACCCATGCTGCAGTTCTCTTAGCTGCATTTAGTACTCAGCATAATTCAATAAACAGTTTTTATGGATAATTCTGGCTTTATTATAAGTCATCCCCAAGCACTTCCTAGTGAATATTCAATAGTCGGAAGCAAAGATGTTTTGCAGTGGGTACTCAGAAAATAGGTCTTTATGAGCAGATCAGTTCAGTTTTCAAAGCTGATTTTTTTACTCTATTTCACTTTATTTTCTTGTGGATGCACAAAACTTAAATGTCATATCGTTTTCCAAGCAACATGACATCAATATTTACTGATGTCAGCCATTAACTAGGTGTGTTCTACCAGCATTCTTGCTTTCTGGCCATCTAAAATGATGCATTTAAGCACAATTAAAAGTTCTCCGGGATTTTTAGGCATCCACAGTTCCTTCTGCACCACCATTGCATGGGTCAGCAACAGAATAGGATGTCAATAATTACCCCACCATATTGCCAGTAAGAAACCATCTGTGTGATGGATTGGAAACTCATTACATGGTTCCTTAAAATTAAGTGAAGCTTCTTCTAATGGAACTTAACCTCATCAAACCTGCAGAGAACTACTACCCTAATAAACCAGATCAACTGAAGTTGTGCTCTCTAGCATGGAACTCCCTCCTCAGGGTTATAACAGGTAGGTTTGCACTGTCATTCATTAGCTCTGTTGTCCTTGACCTGCTAATTGAACTTTTTGCCAGGTGGGAACAATCTGGTAGCTAAACCATAAAATACTAAATGTTCAGAAAGACAATAGGATAAAATACATTTTGTCTCAGTAATGAAACTGTAATTAGGCAAATTACAATTCCATATCTATTCATAATAAAGACATATAACTACAAGCAAGCTGGGAAATACACCAATTTAAATTTCCAGACAAATGTTATCTGTCAGAAATTTTTAAGGATGTACAACTTGGGTAGTTACTGTGCCCTTCCACCTCTTTCATGTTTATTTCCAGAATCTGGTTTTTAGAGAAAAAAAAGGTATCTTTGTTTTATTTTTTTTTTAAGGTAGAGATTCAACCCCTTGCTACCTTTTGTAATATGCTTTTTAGACACTTGGAGGAAAGCCAGTTTACAAATGCTAAGTATTCTTATTTGTTTCTTTGTTATTGTAATATTTTCTCATCACTTTAAAAAAACCAGCCACCTTTCCCCTCTGAAAACAAAAGCTTCTATATTAAATGTATCTATTCTATGCTTAAAAAGCATCTAACATTCAGGGAAGAAAAGAATAGAAATGTCACAGCATAAAATACAATCTCTTCTTTGTGGAAATTTCTGTCATATTTTATCTGCATCCTACATCTACATATGAATAGACAAGTATTCATCATGCAACCATTAGGCCTTCATAGGATAAAAGAAATTTAAACAGTTTGAAAAATGAATACAAATACACATGCAATATGTGTGCTTTTTCCAGCATGATGTACAGTATTTTTCAGCTCTCCATAAGACTAAAATGTGAGCACATTAGGGGCTTAAAGAGTTGGAAGTGTTAAAAAATATTCTGATTGGAACCAGAACTAGATCAGAAATATGAGTAGGCTTTGAGCTACTGTACCTAAACTCCAGCAAAACTCAATGAGCCCTTTGTGAGACCATTTAAAGTGCACATGTAAATCCCTGCTTGCCCAAGGCAGTCCTAAGAAGCCAGAATTACAGATCTCCTATCTGCTTATCATCTCAGCCAGACCAATTCTTAAGCCCTCTCTTGAAGAAAAAGAAATAATATTTTTCTTATCCCAGATCTTTGGAGCATGATTTAACCAGTGTCTCCCCTCCTTTAAGCTGTATTGCCATAGTCATACCACAGTTGCTATGCAGAAGTAGGTCTATCAAAATATCAACACCCCATCTTGGCTAAAAAACATCAGTCTTATTTTGTTCTGTACTTTAAACTAAAATGTGTCACAACTGCCAAAAAAACTTGGTTCAGCTCTTCTGTTAGAAACACCTTTTTAAAGTATTTATATTGGTGGATAGGTGTAGGGAATTCAGGGGGAAAGAATCCCACCCTTTAATTGCTGTTGAATTTGTGTCCATTGCTCTGGTCAAATGCTCAAAACTGATCTGGAATGGATAAACAGCAGTTTATTTTACACCAGTGACTTTATTTCCCATATTTGAATATGGAACACATGGGAAGCAATCTACCACCTACTAGGAAAAAATAATTCTGAGACTGTTATTCACAACATCTGCAATATATAAGAAATGTGAAGATTATCTTCTAAAATATACTGCCAGGTACATGAAACTGAAATTCACTGTGACCTTTTTACAGCTAAAAGTTTGAACTACCTACAGTAATGTGTCATCTGGTTTTACAAAAGAATACATGGCAATGGCAATTACTGGTGCTTGTGTAAAGATTTTTTATTATTTCATATTATTAAAAAAATACTTTCCTTGACATGCATTTGAAATCTGGCCTAGGAATTAATATGGCTCCAGTGTAAATAATTTGAATTTTCTGTCAGCAAAGGGCTCGTCTGTTCTTGACCCACACTTCATTGTCTCCTCTGAGAGATTGGACATGTACATGTTCTTCCTACACTTATTTTTCTGGGAAGCAATACATCCATGATATAGTGGTCAAGAAATCAAAGCTCCTTAGGTTTGGTTTCCTCAAGTCTGCGGCACTGAAAATCTTAACTGAAACCCCTTGTTGCTGTGATGCTGGGTGTCCAGTATAAGGGAGCTCTAAGATTCCTATTTTGTCGACAATTTGAGCCCAGAACTTAAAACACCTGAAGCCAAGTCTGCAAGAACATAGACATCAGGCAACTTAACTAAAGAATTGCAGGTGCTAAATGCAGCAAGCTCTTATTTCACCCAGATTATGAGACAAAATTTGGTTCTTTACATCTTTATTTGTTATTAGCAGAAAGCAAGTTGTGTTTCAAATGTAATGCACTTCTGTTTCTTTTGGATGGAAGAAGTCAAGTCCTGGAAGACAATTCCTTCATCCACAGCCTTAAGTTTATTAGGCATCCTCTTGTAATGTGTTCATACTTTCTCATTGTTGCTCCTTGTCCCAGATGTATTTCTCAAAACTATGAAATTCCCTCCTCAACATCTGGGGTTTGGGTAGAGCCCTTTCCTGTTTTGAGCTGCTGGTTACACATCTGGGACATCCTGAATAGAGCAGCTTCCTTAGTGCAAAAGAGGACTTAGAATTCCCAGACCAAAAGCTCTGCCTCAATCTTTGCACACAAGGAATAAAGAAGAAGTGTCAAGGGTAACTGAGCATTGGAACAGGTCACCCACAGAGGCTGTGGAGTTTCCTTCTCCCAAGATATCCAAAATCTGCCTGGATGTGATCCTGTGCAGCCTTCTGTAGGTGAATTTGCCTTAGCAGGGGTTGCGCCAGATGATGTCCAGAGATCTCTTCCAAATGCAACTGTTTTGTGGTGACTCTGATTCTGTGGATGTCTTGAAAAGATCTTTCCCTATGGCCCTGAGATGAAGTTGTTTAGCCCATTAGAAGAATCTGCTTTTTCCCACATACCTAAGCAAACATTTATAACCAACCCAAGGAACAAGTTCTTGCCTGCAGTTAAAGCTGAAATATTGATTGAAAACAGAGTTCAGCATTGTCTGGCATAAAGATACATGGCTTCTCCTAGAATTTTGATACTGTAAGCCAAAGAGCTCTACAACCTACCTATGATAGTTTAAGGATTTTGGAAGATATGTGGGGAGAGGAATGAGGGTGCTGCAGTTTTTTCGCCTTTTCTTAGGATATCAAAAACACGAGGTCAGCCCTCCTTGCCATAGTAAATGGAGATAATGAGTGGAAAGTGCAGGTGTGTGTGAAAAGAAAATTTAAAAAAAATGCTCCACTGAGATAGTTATGGGAAAAATTTCAAGAAAATTATCTCTTCTTAAACTAAGTGTGTTCTGATAAAATATAAAGCATTCTGTTATGTAGAGTTTTCTGCTTGTTAACAAGAATGCTCAGATTACCCAACAAAATCAAGTCATAGATGAAATGTTGATTGCAAGAAAGATATTAAAATTTTCTCTTCATAGGAAGTCACTGGTTTCACATTCTAGTTTTGACTCCATTACCATTTCTTGATGAAGGTGTGGAGTGTCAATTCCACAATTTCAATGATGTAAGTAATAACACCTAGTATGCTTCCATACTTCCACAGTATGCCTCCATTGTTTACTGTGACCTAGCAGATCTATGTTCCTCTACCTTTTAAACTTCTATATTAGCTTTGGGTTTTTTTAGACAAGCATGAATGTGTAATGAGAAAACATTCATTTTCCCCACTGTGATGGTTTTCTATGTGTGATGCCTTTTTTACCTCAAAGATTTTGGAGGTGGAGAATGCTCAGTCTACTGGAGAAGGAATGGAACCAGCTCCACAGCATACACAAAAATCAGTGAAGGAGAAAGATGGTTCTGGACACTGAAGTGCCTTGAGGTCCCATGCTCAATGCCCTTAGACACAATGCTGAATTTTGCCACCCGTTTCTGTCTGCCTTCCACCCAGATGTCCCAAGGGTCACGAGGAATAGTCATTTTGTGCCTAAGAATGTTCAAGGACATAATCAAGCATGGTCCTTGTTTGTATAGAAGCATGGTCTTACCCCTTACTGGATTAATCTTGCTGAACTACTAAACCTAGGAGCAAGTAGATTTGATGGGTGTCACATGTGTCTTCTGAAGTTTGTTTCAGAGTATTATTGCTCTCTTTGTTCTCTTTGCTTTCAGTTAACTTGCTGTTAGAAAGCTAAAACAGCATATCAGTGTGAGACCTCCGATTCCCAATAAACAGGAATTCTTTCCTCTCCTGAGACTGAATGAACCCAAAGGCGCTGTAGCCTTCAAAGAGCCTGAATTCTGAATCTATACTGAGCTAATTCCATCCTGCCTGCTTCCTCTTCCTGGGATAAGTTCAGCCACATGGGAGGAGTGGTGGTAGTAAAGACATGCATCTTACTCTGCCACATATGCTTGAAGAATATTCTTAGTTGCCTGTGGGGATGAATCTGAAATTAGACTGTTTAGACATATTTAATCACTAGACTCTTCTCTGAAATGCTGGAAGAGAACTTAGGCAAGTTGTTTCACCTCTTTGTGCCTCTGAGGCACCTCATGCTGTCAGGCATTTTTAGACAAATGGAATGCATTTCAGGCCAGGAGTAGACTTAACTTTCCTGTGACAGCTAACCTGCAGGAATCCCTTTCGTTCTTTCTGATGAATTACAGGAGCAGGAAACCTTTAAACTATTCATGGATTAAAAAGAAGGCATTGAAAAATCACACAGAAGGTGCTGTTGTCTGTACATTAGCTGGTTCACTGCTGAAATCATTCCTAGTGCTACCTGGTCACCTCTACATCCTGAGCTGCTCCATAATGCTTCAGTGTGCCTCTATCCCAAGAAATGAGTTGATAGCATTTGAGGTCTCAAGACACTGACAACATGTCTTTGGAAAGCTGTAACTGTCTAAACTTATTCATCTTTCAGGTAATCTGATCTGGCTAGTGTAATTTTGTTCCCTTGGTCTTTTTGTCCATATGTCTCTGTATTCAACCCCCTGGCTTGGTTTCCTGTCTCACTGTCACTTTGAATTAAATGCATCCCCTCCCATTAAATCAGTCATGTTTGTGCTGTCATTCTCCTGCATGTCTGATGATCCTAGCCTTCACTTAACTTGATTTGCCATCCACTCTGGCTTTTATAGATGAGCTTTCCTGCCTTCATCTGCAATAATGCTCATACAGGTGAGAGCACATATAACTGCTTAATGGCACTTCTTCATTAATGTAAGGCCTGGAGGCTCATGTAAATCCACAAGATTCCCTGTTATCACCACATTTCCATCAGCTTATGTCAGATGAAGAACTTGTCAAGATTTTTTTTTCCCCCACATCTCTCCTAAAAGCCTCTGGAAAATCTCTTCTGTGCAAGTCATGAAGACACACCTCACATTGTTACTCTTGAAATTGCTGTTTAGCATAAACAGGTGACACAGGAAGGGAATGTCTAATTCCCACTGCTATAAAATGATGCAAGACAAATGCTTCTTCCATATGTGAGCTGACTGAGAAAGAAACTTAAAGGTGGATTCTAGTTTAATCTTGAGCCAGAAACTCCAAAATCTGGAAACCAAGCTTTGCTGAAAGTCTGTGGGACTGTGGCTCTCGACAACAGGGTTTGTAGTATTAAGTGAGAATTAAGCCTGAGTTCTGCTTTGTTTCAGTATTGTCTGGGCTTCTCTATGACACAGATCCTCTCTATTGCTGAAGTACAAAATCCTCTTAAAAACAGCAGAAATTATTCAACAAAATATTTACTTTAGTCAGAGTCCTAAAATTCTGATGGAGCCAATTAAGTCACTTTCAAGCTCTGAATATCGTCAATGTACCTCTGAAAATCTGTGTTTCAGTACCCACTGAACAGATTTTTGTCTGACTTAAAAATCATGGTAAATACAATCATGAAGTGTAGCTGTGTGTATTTATGTATCTGTGTCCCAAACCCACTTTCAAACCATAATGATTCAATCAAAATTGACAGAATGGGTGATGTAAAAATGTTTTATTTGACAGCTTCCATGAAATTATGGGCTTAGGCACTCAAGAAAGAGCCTCCTAAAACCTGCAGGATGGAAACACAGCAGTACCTTTTCTTTTCTGTTTTATGATACTTAGAGAATACTCGAGAGAGGAGGCTCACTGGAGACAAGAGGCTTCACTAGAAACTGGATATTACTCTTCCTGAAGCCAGAAATCTTGCAGTAAAATTGGGCATTTAAAAATTCAGGCACAAGCCTCATGAAATATTTCATTTGCGTTATTCCTGAGCTCTGCTGAATACCTTGGGGAAAGAGTTGCTAGAGCCTTCTGGAAAAAGGAAAAATGCTTCTGCGAGCACTTAAATACTTACCCACTGAAAAGTGATTAATTAGCTTTCTGGAATGTTTTCTATTTGATGAAATTTACTGTAATGCATCCATGAAGACAGTTAATTCAGTGACACAAGCACAACATGAAGAAATGCCATGTGAGCCAAAGCTAATGCCTTTCCCTATGTTTACAAGATTATTACTATTTACTAGATGATGTAGTGTCAAGACAGAGGGAAATGGCTTCAAACTGAAAGAGAGTAAGTTCAGACTAGATATTAGGGAGAAATTTTTTTACTGTGAGCATGATGAGGTGGTGGAACATGTTTCCCTGAGAAGCTGTAGCTGGCCCATCCCTGGAAGCATTTACAGCCAGGTTGGATGAGGCTTGGGGCAACCTGGTCTAGTAGAAGGTGTATCAGCCTAGAGAAGAGGGGTTGGAACTAGGTGATCTTTAAGATCTCTTCCAACCCAGTTCACTCTGAAATTCATTCCATAATTCATTCTATGATTACTGGTTGTTGTGGCCCCCAGTGGCATCATAGTTCATTGAGGAAGCAGAGATACCCACCAACCCACCAACTAATGCCTGTGTGATGCTTGACTCAGATCTCTTGGCTTAACTCTGTGTTGTATCTGCGCTTCAACTGATGTATCTAAATGTAAGCTACCACACATACAGTTTTATTGTTCTCAGATTTATTTGGGTTTTATTTTACTTTAGCTTCATCTTCTTCATAATAGCAAACTATGTTTCTTCCCTCCTTCAGCACTCCATTAATATAATTTTTCCAGAAAAGAATTTTGCCTTCTGCAATTTTTTTTCTGTTGTTGAGAGGAAATAAAATTCAGCTCTGAAGCCATCATCTTAAACTCCTCTTAATTAATGAAAGCACAGTGAATATGAACTGCCTTCTTGAACAGTGCCTTTAGTTCCTACATTTTCTGAGGAATTTTATAGAACGATGACTGTGAAATCAAAAATAAGACAAAAGTTGGACTGTTATCACATTGCTTTGCTTATAAAAATTGACAAAGCAGCCAGTAGATATTTTAAACCAATTCACATTTTGGAAGTGTGTTACAGTTGGAAAATTCTATTTCCTTTTCTTTAGTTCAAGTGCAACATTTTCAGAGAGCTGAGTACGGACTAAAATGCTCTGTGTAGCCATTCTGAGTGGAGACAGCTAGCACTGACGACCTTCAGAGGTTTCCATTGCCTCTCTCTTCTGAGGAATGATACCAGTGTCTCAGTTCTCCAGGATTCTTGCCTTAGTGCATGCCATGACAAGACCTCCTTCATCTCTGAGCAATGTCTCTTAAACGGACTGAAAATCACCCACAGCGACAGCTCTTTTATTGCTTCTAGAAAGTATGAAAATACATACCCTTAAAAAACTGTTCTTCTGTGGTGGTTTGAATAATGTGCTTCTACTTTACAAATGGTTTCCAGATAATCTACCACAGGGGAAATCCTTTATGCCCTTGAAGGCATATCCCTTGCATGCTGTATATCAGCCCTGAGATACATAAAAATTTTAACAGTATCCCTTGTGTTTAAACTTTCTTCCATTCACACAGCATTTCCTTATTACTTTCTTTTATAGGCAGTGAATCTGTGGTGTCCATTACATAGATCAGTGTTTACTATCCCTCTTAATGTGTTTCATTTAGACTACAGCTTTATAGTGCATCTCCTTTTTCCTCTCTTCTGTCTTACTACTAAATACTGCTGTTTGGCCTTTGCTCGTGTAGGCATCTTTTTTTTTTTAGAAATATTTTCTTCCAGTTATAATGTCCCGCTTTTTTCAATACATTTTTTCCCAACACTGTATGTCAGTTTTCACAAGAATTTACTGAAAGGATAGGTGAACACATAACTAGATGCAACCTGTGATGAAATGGTGAAACATCAGGCCTGTTGTACTGTGCTAGAAAAGGTTTTCAGGACTTGAGAGCAAAAGAACTTGCAATCCTAATGTAAAAAAGCTGAAAAACTGAATTTCAGCACAAAAACCTCCCTGTGTTTGGGCTGATGTTCCCTCTCACTATGTGATGCTGTGTGTTGGTTTGATATTAGTTGATATTTTAAAAAAAGAAAACCATTGACAGAAATTATTTTCCTGAGAGAAGCTCCTGAGAACTTCCTCCGTAAATAAAAAAAAGCCAATAACTGTGTAGTTCTGAAAATTAACAACTGTATAAGCCATTGAGAAGCTGAGTCCGCCTCTGTGAACACCACANCAACAACAACAACAAACAACAACAACTACAACAAAACCCCAACAGAACTAAAATCCATCACCATAATTATTTCAACCACTGCCCACCACACCAATGCCTGCTGGCCTGGGTGAAATATTAACTCTTTCAATACACAAATGAANGCTCCGGAAGGTATCGGAGCTCCAGCGGGAGGGCCGGCCCCGCTTGGCCTGCGCGACCTGCCCGGGCCGGGCCAAACCAAACCCCATCGGCTCCCGGGCGGGGATGGGAGGCCGGGGGGGCCCCTCCAGCCGAAGCAGAACCAGATCACAACCACTAAAATCTCGTTAACACCCTCGTTAAAACCCTGCCCTCGCCCTCCNAATAACAACATAAAACCACCAAAATCAATTAAAAAAAATTAGATTTCAAATAAAAAAAAAATCCTAATATTAAAACTAAAAATTATTTTAGTAATACCATAAAAATAAACTATAATAAACTACAATATTTCCTTTAATTAATGAAAAAATATAAAAAAATTAAGTGTTCAAATTGCAAACCAAAACAAAAACAACAAATATTTTAAAAAAACAGTAACACTCTACAAAACTGGAACAAAAAATAAAAATTAAAAAAACCTCTGTATCTCAGGGAGAAAAGAAAAAAACCTCTATTCTTAAAAATAAAAATAATTACAAAAATCAATAAAGAAAACCGTTACTTTAAATAACTCATCCTTAAAAAATAACACTCCATAAATGAACATAACCCATTCACTCAGCTGTGAGGAGGCTATGAAAATAAAAAAAACCCTCACAATAGCAAAAGTTTTTATCTAAACCAAACAACTGCTATTTATGAAAATACAAAGCCACAAAAAACCTATATTCTTATTAAAAATTCTCCATAATATTACAAAAACCCTCCTCACCCTATGAGAACTAAAAAGAACTATTATAAAAATGATAACTGATATAAAATCCCAAGTTTTGTTTTTATGTTATCAATTTTAAAAAATAAGCAAAAAAAGTGTTCTAGAAATTTCATTCTAATTTTTCTTTTTCTATTATTTTAATTTTATTAATAAAACTTTTTTCATAATCTTAAAGTTTAAACCTATTCTTACCCTTCTCCTAAAATCATATCTCACAACAAAAAAATAAATAAATACACTGATAAATTTTACTAACTCTAAACACACCACATGCTGTCTGTATTTGTAATTCACTAATCTGGTTAGCTGAGAGAGGGATATAGATGTTAATATTTAGCTAAGGAAATTAATGAGTTGTTTATATTTACATCATTTTAAACAAAGAATGACACAAACCAGACATAGTAGTACAGATGCAGCTGGCCCTCGAGTCATCATGGGCATGGAATTCCATGAACTGTCTGTGTGGAAACTTTGAGATATGAATGCTTCTGCCTGGTTTGAAGCAATATGTCCAGAACAGGTAGATTTTTTTTTTTCCAGAAATGAGAACTCCCTCTTTCCACACAGCGGTACCGTTTTCTACTCCATACTTAACTGTAGACAGGGGGTAGAACATGTTCTGTTGCTAAATCTCTCCTGAATGGCTCAAGACAAGTCTGCCCTTTGACACAAGGTATCTCAGGATATTGCTATGTTTTGGTTGCAGCTGTGAAAATTCAAAGCCAAGGAATTTTCTACAGAGAAATAACTTTTCTCACAGTTGTAGCTGTGGACACCAAAAAGCATATTACAGATTAAAAAAACCCACGACTCTACTTAACTGTAGACAGAACAGTTATGTGAAGATTGGAATACATAAAAACAGTCTAGAGTAATGTATCTGGCAGACTGAATTTTTTGCTGAAGATTGTATTACACATATTTCCTAGTAGCAAAAATAGAGTGGGTTAAGTACCGCCAATTTTGCTATTTGTCAAAAGAAAAAAAAAATTATTTTGAGGAAATATTTAATCCCTCGCTTTGTCTGGAGGACTAGAAACTGCAGAGTTAATATAATAGTATAAAAGAATCCTGAGAAAACTGTGTCAAGCACAGTTCTGTTATTCCATGTAAGTTAGAAGGTGTAAGAACTTAGGTGACTGAAGGAGAAAAGCCATCTTGTGTCAAATATTACTCTCACTAAAGGACTATGTGTCAACCTGGTCTGGTTTTGGTATAAAACTGGAAGATATATCCTGTTATATGTTTGTTATCAGAAGAAGAAATTTTCTGGTGCCATTGCAACTCCCAAAGCTTTTCCAGAGGCTGTAGTGGCAGCAGTGGAATCCATCTAAATTCATTTTTTATTGCCTTCTCTGATGGAACATCTTTAATTACTTCCTTTAGTTTCTCAACAAGACTGAGGTTTTGGAGTATTCTCATCTTTTCACTAGGAAGTTTTCCATTGGAAAGTTTTATGACTGGGTCCATTGCCTATCAGCGCTAATGTTTTTAGTACCATTAATAATGACATAATGAAATAATTACATTTCTAAATGGAAAGACATACAAATCTTGTCAGTCTAAGCAGTCTTAATTTTGGGTTTACCAGATTCTTAGTAGCTCATCAGCTGCCAAACTTTTTCAAATAATCTCTGAGATCGAGATCAAAAGATCTGGAACTGTAATGTAGACTCTAATTAGGCTGTCAAAAGTTATGCAGCAGGGAAGATAATTCAGCAATTAATCAGTTCATATCTAATACTAAGAAAAATATATTTATTCAAACTCAGATCTTAGTACATTTCTGTTGAAGTTTTTTTCTACGTTGTCATTTTCAGTAAAATGTTCATAGCAAAGTCAAGTAATTTATAGTTAATAGTTCTCATTCCTTTAGTAGGACTTAAAGTATTCTTTAATACTGCAGTTTTTCAATTCTGTTTCAGAAGAGAAAATCAGGTAAAAACTATCTATATGAAATGAATTTTTAAAGATAAGAACAGAAAAGCTTATATAAAAAACTGATACCACACTCTAAAACAATTTTTTTAGAATATGTACACAAAACAGAGTTTTATGTTTCAGTTCTCCTTAAAGGACAGTGAGTTGTCATATTTCTACACAATTATTCATGTGAAAAGCCCCACTTTCACTGCCCAAAATTGCAGCTGGTATTAGGCTTGAATTCATCCACTGGTTTATGCACCAAGCTGAGATATTGAAAGCAGAGGACCAGTCATTTGAGCTCAAAGAGATGGACACATGCAGACAATTCACACATTCATTTTCATTTTCCCTCTGTACATGCCAGACTCTCTCAACTCAGCTTGTAGGGAGCTGAGGACAGGTATTTTTTATGAGCTCCCTAAGGCTACACCAGATATATCTAGTCCTTGGACACCTCCTCAGCCTTGGACTAGATTTTTCAAGGGACTCTTCACATGAATACCCAGTTCCTATTATTTTTACTTGCTTCTATTATCATCCTCTGGTTTTTGCTGGGTCAGGGTTTTAGTACACAAGCTGGTGGATGAATTAATGCCCTTTCTGCTTCAGTTTAGGTGAAGATGCTCCTGTCAACAGCTTCCAGGCAGGATCCAACCCATTTACTAGGCTGGAGAATGGTGAGAAAGGTTTAAAACCGTCCACTCCTTATCTCAGTGTTATCATTCAATTTGGCTTTCCACATATGAAATATGAGTCATATGACATATGAGTCTTTGTTTTAAGACTGTCCAGGCAGCCTTAAATCATAACCTGAGAGCATGGAGGAAAGGCAAGAAGCTGTCTTGGCTGAGGAAGCAGGGCTACATCCCTTGGTGTGTAGATATGCTCTCATGCTTGCTGCCTTTGGGAGAAAACAGTATGGATAGCCTGACTACCAACTCCATAGCACATTTTTTGCTTGTTTAGTTGTATTAAGGTTCAGCTGGCACCTGCTGTGTGAGCAACCAAGGTCTCTAATGTCCATCTGCTGTTCAACTATTTTATTTGATAACAGTTGATGCCAAACTCTGGGGCACCTCTCTGGTATGCTCAGCCTTTGAGCACAGAGAGTTTCCTATAAAGAAAAGAACTGAAACTGGGACTGGCTGATGAAAACAGATACAGTGAATCAACATCAAAACAGTGAATCCTCACAGAGTGAGCAAAAGGCAAATCACAACTCGCTGCAGATTGCAGGTGGGCCAGAATCCAGTGATCTGTGCCAAATGATAACAACAGATATTTGGAGCCAGATTGTACTTTTTTATTTCTTTTAAGATGTGCTGAATGCTTCATAGAGTCTGAAAAATATTCCATGAGAATGCAATTCGGCTAACATACCACTTTGTAATTAATGGTTCTCACTGGCTCTTTTTTTTCCCTCTTAAATGGACACATTTGCATGCAGACAGCATCTCTCTTTATGTAAACCCTTCTGTTCCTACCAATCACTCAGCCGAAGTCATAGCCCTTTTTTTGTGACACCAACACGGGCTGCTGTATGATTATGATGTTAAGGAGAGTACATTATGGCTCTAGGTGAGGAATGAACAGCAGGAGCAGACAAAATTGCAACTCAAAAATATACTGCTTGCATGCAAATACTGATATTGTCATATCACAAATCTCACAGTGTAAGATTTGCAGAATATGGAACGTGCAAATAATTGTATGCAGAGTGGTTCTCCAGACTCTCCAAAGCTCTCTAGGAGCCATTACTTTAAAAAAAACCAAAAAAGGTGAATGTGCATGATTTCTTTTTGAGCATGAATTCTTAGGGTTTACTGACTTGTTTTTCTCTTCTGTGAGGAAATATCTCTTCTGCTAAACTTTTTTAATCTCCTGTGTGTTCCTACTTTTACAGTTTCCAGTTCTCAACTGTGTTCCTCAGTCAGCAGGCATTTTGGTTTGAACACAGTCTGGCTGCTCAGAGTCTTTGCTACCAGTAAGAGTTCCTTCTCAGAAATTAAACTTTATGAACTAAGCCCAACTTCAAACAGATGTACATCAGTGTGTTGGGCATTTGGGCATTCTTGCACACAGAAAGTGCAGGAAAACTGTCAAAATTATTTCAAGCGTGTGCTTTTTAAAATGTATGACAAGGACTTTTTTCAGCTGTGATGTTCTGATTAACAATCATACACTATCTTGAAAATTAGGTAACACAAAAGGACCTCTGATGATCACTTAGCTGTCATACACTTTTGGTCCTTTTCGTGATATTTTCTTGCTATTAGTAATAACAATTAGTAGAAATGTGACTAGAAAGAACAAGGCCTCACTTCACTAGATACAGAGAAAAGAATAAATTCTTGCCTTAAATATTTTAGGATTCCGAGGACAGCAACCAGAACAGCAAGAATTTAGTACAAAAATATCCCCCACTGAGTCTGAGGTTTTCATTAAATCATTCCTACTGTCTCAAATCAGAAATATGTTAAAAACCCTACTAAAAGTCAGAAACTACTTTGTTTATCAAGGATGAAGGTAAATGAAACATCTTCAACATGTGTGCCATATCTGGATTTGTACTGCAGCAAGCTGATGATTCTATTTATTACCTGTATTGATTCCTTACTATTTTTTCCCCCCAGCATTAACTAGGAGACATTTCTGATTTTCTTACAATAAAACAGTGCTCAAAGTGAAAAGTTGAAAGGCTTCAGAATCATGTTTTTCAGTGCTGATTAGAAATGGGTGGAATTCAAATATGGTTCTATTCCTCGACCTTGAATTAAGTCTGAAATCTACACAGCTGGAAAGTACAGCTGGTAAGAAAGTCAAAAGAAATAGGGCCTGTTCCCTATCCACTAGTGAAACAGCAAAGAGTTTTCCCCCCTCATGTTATCTGGAAAGCTTGCAAAATTCTTACAAACTGGAAAAAATCAAACAAAAAAAAACCCAACATGAATAAGTAAGCATTTTTCATGTATACTTGTAACCCTAAAAGCTGACTGGAGTAAAATACTTCTCCCTTTAACTTTCCCCCTACTTCAGGTGAACTGGAAGTTCATTGTGAAGTTCGAGCATTGTGAAGTGACTTTTTGCAGCAGTACTCCTTACTGAGTTGAGCAGCTTCAAGTAAAACTTGAAGGTTGAGATAAAAACAATGTAGTAGTTGAAAATAAGGTAAAATACATGATGTTAAATATATCATTATTATTGATGATAATAAAAAGGGTAAAACAAGAGATGCACAATGCAATTGCTCACCACCTGCAGACCCACCTTCCTGAACCCGCATCAGTCCCTCCTTCTTGGCAACTCCCCAAGTTTATGTACTGGGCATGACTGTGGTGATAGGGTGACAATATTCCATGGTGTGGAATATCCTTTTGGGCATTTGGGGTCACGTGTCCCAGCTGTGCTCCATCCCAGTTTCTTTTTCAAACCTCCTCACTGGCAGAGCATGAGACAAGGGGGAAAAAATACCATCCTTAAGTTAGGATAAACACAACTTAGCAAAAACCAAACCATCAGTGTGTTATCTACACCATTCTCATTCTGAGTCCAAAACACAGCCTTGCAACAGCTCCTGAGAAGAAATTAACTCTACCTTGGCTGAAACCAGGGCACCTGGGCTGCATCAAAAGACGATCAACAGGTTGAGGGAGGTGATTAAGCCCCTCTACTCTACTCTCATAAGACCCCTCCTGGAGTTCAGCTCCAGGACCCCCTACAGAAAGAGGTGGACTTGGTGGAATGGGTTTAAAGGAAAGCTACAAAGATGATCAGAGGGATGAAGCATCTGCTATGAGGAAAGGCTGAGAGACTTGTGTTGTTTTTCCTGGAGAACTGAAACCCCTGGGTAGGCTTTCTAGCAGACTTTTAGTACCTAAAGGGCACCTACAAGAAAGCTGGAATCTTTGTATGAGGGCATGCCATTGCAAAATAGGGTAATGATTTTGAACTTAAAGGGTGTAGGTTTAGTTTAGATATTTTTCACATCAGAGTGGTGTAGGTTTAATTTAGATAAACAGGTTGCTCAGAGAAGTTACGATGCCCTGTCCCTGCACGTGTTTCTGGATCATGTTGGACAGGGCTGAGCAACCTGGTCTAGTAGAAGGTGTCTCTGCCCATGTCCAGGGGGTTGGTCTAGATAGTATTTAAGGTCCTTTCCAACCGAAACCATTCCATAATTCAATGCTTCTAGCTTAAACTTGAAATGTTCCCCCGATTCCTAGTGGAATCTTGATGAAGACCAAGGTTTAGTGTTGTGCTATAAGGTCTTTAGCCTCTTACAGACTCTTCTCATTAATTTAGACCTAGTATCTAAGTCAGAAGTAGCTTCCTCTTTGGAGGAAAATGCATAATACCTTGGATCCCTTTACCCATAAAGTCTTCAGTATTAACATAAGTGGACCTGTGATACAAAATATGCTTTTGTTTCCTCCTGCTGTTAAGATACCTTTAATCTCTTTATCCTTATGTTAGACACCCATATATCCCAAATATAGCAAAGACCTGGGAAACAGGACCTTATGGGAAATACAGTTCAGATATCATTAGGTGGTTGAACTATAGCAGGCAGGAGGTTCCACAACAGCATTTCAGAATCAGCTCAGGTACAGTTACACAGTAGAATACATATCTATATAAAGATGTATTAATGATTATATAGAGAATAATCATTACCTAGGGTCAGTGGCTTTCTATAATCTAGCAAAAAATCCTGTCACTAAAACCTGATTTTCAAATGACCTGCCAGCAGGACTGGACATGGGGCAAAAATATTTGCATTTAAAATATATTCAGAGGTGGTTAGCTCATGCTTTCCTTATGTAGCTATGTAGTATTTTCTCCTAGCACAAATATTTGCTAGCCATAGATGATAGGGATTATATATGTGGGTATGTTGCACCATTGGACTAAATGTTAAACAGACCTCTTCATGAGTGTGCTCAAACTAGTTTCAGAACTGAATAGTATCTACATTTTTCATTTAATTTGGTGTGGTTGAGGGGACCAGTGTGAAGATGAGAAGAATAGGATGGTTATGGCAATGCTAGTTATTTTTCAGTTGGAAGGAAAGGAAAGCAAAGGAAGATTGTTGTTAAGACTGAAAAGAGAACAGCTCCCAGCTTGATTGAGCTGCAATTCTAAGATCACAAAGGAGACAGGACTTAATTAATGAATAACAATATTCTTTCTTTATTATTCCCTGTTATTTCTGGCCTTGAATAGCTCCATTATTTTCTGATGTCCCTTGAATTGTGTAATAGAGAAAAGAATCAGCAAGTTTCAACTTAAACAAAGCAGAACTCCCATTCAGATATAATTTAACTGTTTCTAAGTCACAGCAAATGGGGTGAAAGCCTTTTCAAAGACTTCCTGGGAGAATCTTGTACCTCTGTTCTCCAGTGGAGAGAAGATATTTTTCCTCTAAAAGAAGATAAGATACTTACAAGCTAAATGAAAAAGTTCCATAGAAGACCAAAAAAAAGAGACAAGGCTTGCCCCAAAAGCTACTGGAGGATTAATGTTTTTTTTCAAATTGCACCAGTGATTTTGGTGTCTAAGCGCAGACTGTTGGAAAATAATTCTTGGCACTTCCTTTGGCTTCCTAAGGGTAGACAGAAAAGCAAGCCTAACCAAACAGAGCTGTGGGATGGTTGGGCAGCTTTATCAACTGGTCTTGAAATTTCTGGATATAACCTAGTCAGCACACTAATGCAGAACACTGAAGACCTTCTGGACTGCTTTAAAAAAATGTGAAATTAATTTTTTTTGTTGTTACTTGGTACTTTTTCCAAGAGTTTATATCTGATTTTAATTTGGGCCAGTAAGTTCTATAAATCTACAACCTGGCAAAAATTGGAAGATGAGGCATGCTGTGTGAATTTATAGGCTACACATTTCAAAACTAGGTTTTGATCCACTAGGTTTACATCCTAACTTCCTGTCAACCAGCAGTCCTGGTTAACTGGAGATGTCCCAGTTGTCTGGAAGTTAGCAAATGTGATGCCCAACTACAAGAAGGACTGGAAGGAGGATCCAGGGAATTGAGGCCTGTCATCCTGACCTTGGTGCCAGGGAAAGTTATAGAGCAGATTGAGTGTCATCATATGAAAGGGATAACCAGGGAAAAAGGGGCAGTCAGCAGGGGTTAAGAAAATGCAGATCCTGATTTCTTTTTCTATTAATTTTTTAATTTTTTTTTTCTGTGAATTGCTGAGAGGTCTTTTGCTTGTGATTGCTGTGGAAGCTGACACAAAGCAGCTCTGTTTAACTTCCTTCCTTCCTTCTACCTCTTGCCTAAAATACTCAGTTTGTTATCTGTCTGAAGTTGCCGAGAGGACCTGGTGGTAAAGGTCTCCTTAGTTTTCATAGAACCATAGATTCATTAAGGTTGGAAAAGACCTCTAAGGTCATTGAATTATGACTCCACCTTGTTCACCACTGAATCACATCCCAAGTGATACTAGGTTTTTGAACAGTTCCAGGATTGGTGATTCCACTGCTTTCAAGGACAGCCTGGTCTGTGGCCTGACCATGCTTTCAGTAAAGATATTTTTCCTAATATCTGATGTCAACCTTTGCTGGAGATCATTGCTGTACTGGTTTTTATCACCTGAGAGGAACATGTTCACCACATGGCTTCAAAAATCAGCACAATTGTCAGTGTACTCTGTCATATTAGCTATAGTTGTAAATGGTCCTTTTTATTTTTCCTAGTTGTAATATGTATGGATAAGCAAAAGGTGTGAGAAATGGTTACAGTGGAAGCAAAATGTATGTTTTCTCATAATTAAAGCCAGATCTGTGATCATGACAATTGATTTTGTGGTCAATTGACAGCAAGAGGCTTTGGATCTCCTTAGAGGGAAAATTAATCTTTCAAAAAAGAAAAAGAAGAAATGCAAGTGGCATTTCAGGGACTTATAACAGATCAATATAATTGAAGTTATGGTAACCAGTAAATAAAATTATTGCTATGTCCTAGACTTTCTCAGTCCTGAGAAACACAAAGAATTTCCCTAAAAATAGACACCACTTATTCTAACTTCCTTCACCTATTTAGACTGATAATGTAATTTCAAAATAAGACAAGAAATACTTTACACTAGATCATTAACTTAATACTTATTAGATCTCAGCAACTAGCAGAACCTACAGAAAACATTATATACTCAGTGCCCAGCAAATAAAATGCAGCTGTGGAGCAGCCAATCTAATTACTTAAATCTCTCTACCCAGGGAAGAGTCTTCCCATCCCTCATCAGGATTCTGAGCCACGTCTGTAGCCTGAGGAGAACAAAGACATGAGATGAAGGGGCAATGAAAGGAAAGTAGGGAAGCATAGACAGTTCCTTATTTTGCTGAAGGAAAGGAGGATAAATGACATAGCCAGGAGCCACAGAGGTCCAGGTGAAAGTTGTATTCTGTCTTTTCTGTGCCACTGCCACCGAGTGCTGCTTGCTGTTCAGTGTTTCCCTTGCTGTCATTTACTAATGTCACCTGCTCCACAGCCTGACTAGGCAAGGGTGTCACCCTGGAAAATTGCCTCTTGTGCAGTGGCAATGAGTCCTACATCTGCACAGGTAGTGGGATTATGAAAATTCTTGTGTCTTGCTCCCAAATATTGTATCATCCTCTCATGACCCCTTTTTGGGCACCTACCATAATGTCCATCAAATCCTGTTCCCCCTCTTTTGCTTGACAAGGAAGAGGTGCATGCCCTCAGTTCAACCAGAATCCACACATTGTATCTTGCTGCAGCTGATTGTCAAGTTGTTGGGAGCATAAAATTCCTGTCTTTTATTGAATATATCTATGCAAAGGAAGACCTACAACTTGATAACAAGGCCCTGAGTTGAGAGAGGACAGACAGATATCCCCCGTTCTGATTTCACTCCTACTAACAGATGAGATATCAGGGGGGCTGCTCAGATGTGGAAGGAAACAGATCTTCCTTGCAGGGGAGGAGAATGGCTAAGTGAGATTTAGGATACTGGAAATTTAAGAAGTTAAAACAAAGAGAGACATGACCCAGGATATGGAAAACAGATCCCATCTCTCCTGGGATCCAGTACTGACTGGATTACATGCACCTATTCCATAAAGAGAATGCATGGAAATAACTTTAAATTCCTAAAATTGTCTTATTGGATAAGAAATAGAAAGATATCCAGTGTAAGATAAACAAACCAGTCCAAAGTTCCTTACAGAAGCACAGTTCAAGGCCAGCACAGCAGCTTCCTGAGCAGAGCAAACTCCACCAAGTCCACTGAGGCAAATAGACAAACCTATTTGTTTCAATCATATAAATTTCTTTGGTACTATGAAATGTTTTCATAAGATTATATATATACTATAACACAGGTTCTTGTCATTCCAGCAGTTGTCACTGGAATAAATATTTGTACAAGTACAGAGAATAATCCTGAGGGTCATTTTCTCAATGCAGAATCTACCTTGACATGCAGGAGACTAAATCTATATCTGTTAAAATGTGTAATATAGTGATTGATCTTGAATGATTGATCCAGACTCCCACATGTTTTGGTGTAACTTGTTTGGCTTATGACCTGGCTCATTTCATGAGAATGGCTATCCAGGAAACCTGGACACTGAGCCAGAAGGATCATATTTCACCATCAACACAGAAACAGAGACCAGGAACTTGATCCCAAGGCTTAGCACAAGTATCAAGAGTAGAGAATGTCAGATAATAGGTTCTGGGGAGTCCTCCATGTGTGAGAGATGGAAAGTCAGAAGCTCAGGAAACACTGAGATTGAATTTGGTGGGTTTTTGAGGAGGGTTATGATTTGATTATTCCATTCACATGTGTTCTGAATGACATGAGAGACTGGTCCACCCTGTAGAACTGTGAGAATCCTCCCTCCTAGATGCTGTCTGTAAGACTTCTCTAATGTAAGAGAAAAGAGTAGTAGGTCTATGTCATGTGACTCTTGAAAGGATTTTAACAAGTAAATAATTTCCTGTAGATAAATCAGTGGTTTTCAATGTGTAGGAGCTAGGATTTTCTTTTCCTAGTCAAGTCATCAACAAAGGGAACATGAAAGAGCAGGAAAGCTGGCTTCCCTCCAAGAGAAGGCCTATATAAAATTCAATGTATTTGCAACTTTGTTGCTATTCTTGAATGATGACAGTTTTTCATATCTATTACTTTCCTTTAAATAAATAACTTTTGCTTTGCATCCTACTTAATTCTATATATGAATGTCTGAATAATATATTATGTCTGTTATTTAATATCAAAGTTAAATTTAATAAGTAGATGAAAAGACCACTTGGTTTCCTTGTTTAATGCTTTGCAGTGACAAGGATTTTTAAAAATATTTTTGT
>VWYI01005170.1:5132-21806 GCA_013399455.1 Anthoscopus minutus
TGAGAGGAGAGGAGAGGAGAGGAGAGGAGAGGAGAGGAGAACCTTCCTTCTTGGCATGTCTTGCCATGAGAGCAACAAGTGAGACGAAAACAAAGAGGAAATTTCTGAGGTCCAACTGGGACCGGAGTCCAACCATGACAAATAGAAGCAGCTTCTGAATGAAAATGTAATCTCTGACCAGGCTCACAGCCTAAACCAGGAGTGCCATTGAGCAGGAGAGGAATGAAGGCAGACAGCTGCAGATTACACACTCTGTGATCTGTTGAAGGGTATGTCAGTCATTTCCAAAATTGATTATAAGTAACCTGAACCTCTGTTCAAACACAGGAACATGGCTGCTCTTAGTACTGACAGAAAGACTCATTTTGGCTAAATGAGGAAAATTATCCCTCTTCATCTCTCCTATGTGTTTAAACACAGTTGTTCACACCAAACCAGTATGGTTATTGACACTAAGCTGTTTAGATTCCCAGAAGACACGAATTTGCAGTACAGCATACTGGCATAGCTACACACAGATGAAGGATAAATTTGCAGTAGCGACTCATTTGATATGCAGGATATGCAATTTGGCAGGTTTGTGTACATCTCCAGCAGCTTGATGATCTTCAGCAGGGTGCTTGCTTTGAAATGCTTGAGCAGTGGTGCTCGTCTCCTGCACAGCAGGAACTTTGGGACTGGCAGAGGAAGGAGAGGGAAAGCACATGGAGGGAGCTGCTCAAGCTCCTTTCCCAAGAAGAAGATTCACATGCCCACTTTGCACAACATTGTACATACCAAGGACAGAAGCAAAACAGCTCTTCAGAAATTTCTTCATGAGCTGGAGATAAAAGTAATCCCTGCTAGGGACGGTTTAGCAGAATGCATATATGGGGGAGGAATTTCAGAGGAAGGGAAATACCCCTCCACCCCATCCTGAGTTTTCAGTAATACTTTGTAGTTCTGCCCACTTTTGAAGTAGCTTAAAAGAAATGAAAGTATTTGGAATGTTTTTACATGAGAAATACTTCCTTTTGTATAATTAAAATTATTGTGGTTGGCTCCTGGAGTGAAAGGCTTATAAATTTGTTTCCAGTAGCAATCAGTATAGTTAATACCCATTCTATCAAACTGAGTTAACTCGTGTTAATTTTGGGCCTCATCCAGAGCTTATTGATGTCAGAGGAAAGAAACTATTGACTTAAATGAGCTTTGGAGTAGACCCTACAAGGTGAAAAAAACAGATAATCTGGTTATTTCTGCCACAAAGAAAAGAGATAGCCAGTGAAAATAAATAGGTAAATGTCAAAATAAAATTATAATCAATTTTTTTAAAAAATCTTAAAACCAGACAAAGGAATAACATGAACAACGTGTTTCATGTGACCCGGGGCTGTTATAAGGAGAGGCAGAGAACCTCATGGTGCAGAGAGTGACCACAACCACTCTCAGAAATCAGGAGGAGACATAGTGAGATGAAGAAAATTTACATGATTTGCCTTTCATATCTGCAAGTATAGAATTAAAACCTGACCAGGGTGAATATTATACAAGGTAGCATAAGGCTTTATGTGCTCTGGCCAAACGTGTTATCAGGTTTTGAAGTTTTCCAGTTAAAAATAGAGATCACAAAAATTACATGAGACAAAGATCTTGAAGGACATACAAACCTAGAGAAGGTTTATAAAGAATCCAGTGGAGTTTCTGGCCATGCTGGATGAATTATCAAAAGCTATGAGGATCTCTGAAATGAGTTCAGTACCCAGCAGGTTTCCCATGAGAACAGGGATCTGCAATGCAAATTCCGTACCCAAGCCCTGCAGCATGACTGCCTGATCCAAACATCAGAGTAATGAATAAATCCCCTTTTCACTCCCATTACAAATAATAGAAATATAAGGAATAAAAAATTTGAAGCACTTTTCAACTGGCCTGATGGTTTAAGGAATTTGAGTGCTGATGGCACTCCAAAAGCTCCTCTTTCCAACTATGAATGTGAGAAATTACTTCATTGTCTAAACCACAGGTGGGATATTCACTTCTCTACAGGTCTTCACTTAGGCTCCCAATTGGCTTGTCTCCTTCCTGTTTCCGTATTCTTTCTTTGATTTCTTTCCTCCAGACCATATTTCCCAAAACATCCTGGAGGTGAACTTTTTCTCTACAGTGAAACCATTAGTAAAATATCTGTTGAATTTAAGAGTGCCAAGAGAGTGTCAGTGACAACTGACTTTGCAATTCTGTTTAACTGTAGATAACTCATTCTGTGAAGTTCTCTGCTCTGGAAATTTCCCCAGCATTAACAGACATGGATCTCCTGTGGTCAGGATGCCACAGCTTCCCTGTGCAATTTCCTCACCCAGAGTCAAACAGTGTTATTCGTTGGATGTCCCTATAATGTCATTCTTGTCCCAGTTATAGCTGCAGTGACTCTGTTTGATATTGTATACACGGCCTTAGATATTAATTCTGACTCTCCCTGTGCTTGCTTTGGTGGGTTCTTTTCCAAAGGCCAAGATCATACTTTACATATTGGCTTTGTATTCAGCAGATTTTAAATAGATACAGAGAACAGTGCGATTCAAATGTGAGTTTTAGTAACCAAAAGATCAGCTTAAATCTGCAAGGACAAAGAGCTGACATGAAAGTCTAGTCTTCCAAAATCTTTCACAAATCTATAAAATTCCTGTTAGGCAACCTGATAAGTCACTTGACATTTCCATACTTTGATATCTCCAATCCTGAAGTGAGGTAACACTCTTATCTTTTTGAAGGTAACATGAAACTAATTTTTCCATTGACAGATTATTCTAGGGACTTCTGCCAAAGCAAAGCTTCACTAAAACCTTCCAATGAACATACGTGTAGAGGAAAAACAATGCAGAGACATGAAAATAAGAGAATGCCATAAAGGGTCTATCCTCAGTTGACCATCATTGTACATTTATGGAATTTCCTTGTTGTGAGATAAAATCCTTAATTTGTGTTTACTGATATGGGTCAAAGCACAGCAGTGTTGAAAGAGATATTACAGGTTTTTCTTCGGTGTGCATTTTTAAGGCAATATCTCCTTAAATTCACACAACCAAAGCAACACCCTTTTCTATTACTGATTTAAAGTGTGATGTGTGATTGTTACAGATGAAGGAGGTAAATTACAACTACTTGAGAAAAACAAATAGAAAGCTGTTTTAGTCATCACATTAAGGTTAAAAAAATATGATTTGGTTATATGGCAGTATAGATGCAAATGGAGTCATATTTAACACATTACTCTGAAGGAAGATTTCCTGTTCATTTGCATAGGGGAGAAATCCTTTCGTTCCTGCATTCAAAAGGGAGGGAAGAGGCCCCATCTACAAGCAAAATTACAGGAAACAAAAAGAGAAGTGAGTGCATGTTTGAGTACTTGGAGAAAGTGTTGGATTTGTTCCAAATACCCAGCACTATTACTGGAGCTGATATACCTCCCCAAAACTGTGTAAAGGATCCCCTTGTTCAGAAAAAGGGTCTGGTGCAGCAAAAACTATCAGGATTGTTGAAATACAGTTTTGAGTCAAAAATTATCCTGTAAAGTCAGGAGCAGATATATCCTGAGTAGAGAGAAGCCAAATGACTTGTACAGAAATTTCCAATTAAGAAAATTTAGCTTGCAGAAAATATATTTTTGCAGTTAAAAATTTTCACACACATAGAGAAAATGAAACAATAATAAACCAAAAACATTAAAAACCAAAAACAAGCAAACAAAAAATCAAAGCAAAACAATGAAACAAAAAACACACACAAAAGAAAACCCACATTGTTTTCTTAATTTCTAGAATGAAAATAAAAATTTAAAGCAAATAAAGATTCCAATACTTGTAACAAGACAATAAGAAATAATTAATTTTGATTGCTGATATTGACCCCAGGCCTTGCCAGCAAATCTCACCAAAGAGGAATATCTTTCTGGTTTTAGCAGGTAGTCTAGAAGGAAGCTGGATTTATGATTAAAAGGTTATCTGACAATAAGAATATGTGATATATTTCCTGTACTTTACAGAAAATTAATTTCTGTGTAGTAATAAGACACTAATTATATTATTGCCACTTCAACATTAATTTGCAAAAAAATCACTTTTTTTTCCCCTAGGAAGGTTTTGACATAAAAAAATGTAACAAGCCAATTGGTTTTATTAACCAAAAGACTAAAAAATATTTCTTAGTATGTGCTCAGGCTGTTCTGGCAAATGATCCTCACTTGGGATGACATTGCACTGTCTTAGTTCTTGTATTAGGCATATCTTTGTGATCTTTGTATTTACATGGAAGATCAAGTTGAGTCCTCCTATCTTAAACTGGAAAAAAATAGTTAAGGATGTCAAAGCCTATAGCCAGTGCCTTCACCTGAGCTAGTCTGAAACAGGTGTCTGAAAAAGATGGGATGAATCATGCCAAAAAAAATTGTGTTCTCCATGGACTGCAAAGGGAATTGAGAAGTTAGCTCAGCTGCAGTCTTCTCACTGAGGTAATTTGAATCCCCTGGTCCACCAGAGGAAAGAAGTGGAACATCAGCTGGACCACTTATCTTGTCCTAAAATAGGCAGCATGGAACATCAGCTGGACCACTTGTCCTGAAATAGGCAGCGCCAATTTTCTTCTGAAGATGCAGACCTACTTCTCTTCATAAAACAAAGTAAGCTTTGGTGCCTTACCTTTAGCCACCTAAAGTGAGAGAATATAAACACCAGCCACAATATGTAAAGCAAGCAGTCTGTGACCCCGAGGTGGACTTTTTTTGCATTTACAGCAGTGCAAATATTGAAAGCAATATAAACTCACTAGCACGAGCTATTGCACCTTTCAGGCTAAATATATCCTTCCAGCTTCTGTTGATAATAATATGTTTTTACACCAGAACAAAAGAGAAAATTTTAGACTGTATTTGCTAACCAACATCCAGACAAGTCAGGGACCAACCAGTACAAATCCTATTTTGTAATCCCCATTCGTGAATTTGCTGTTCTGAACATATAATTCTGTACTTCTTTAAAATAACTACATCAGAGATAGCAGAAAATATAATATTAAAGATACTTAACCCAGAGATTGTTTTATGGTTACTCAAAGACACCCATTTCTTATCAACCAAATCACTCAAAACCAAGATTATCACCTGATATAGCAACATTAACACCCGCATTTACCTCAACTCACATCACAACCCAAATGTGAGAACACCCAAAAAAAATTCAGCTCCAGAGTCAGCTCCCTCCCAGTGCCAGTGCAAAACTGATCACAAAAGTCATCAAAATTATGCCCCTGACTCCTCTGTGGGGCTGTCCTTAACCGTTTTATTTGCAGAAATAGGGCAAAAAAAACCCATAGGTCTGGAGAAACAGAGGAAAGATGACACCACACATTTCCATCCTCTCTGCTCAGTGGGTTGCATGAGAAAAAAGGAAAAGTTGGATTTTTTTAGAGAATTAGATGCCCACAGACGGTAATGGGGCCCCTTTAACCCTCCCTGCAGCCAGCTCAAGTGTACCAAGGGTTACAGGTGGGAGATGCACCCCAGCACTGCAAAGATGCGACTTGAAACATGAAAAGCAAAAGGCCCCTCAGAAGCTCCCCTGGGAAAAGTCTTGCTTGACTGACAATGGAAGGAGTCTAAGAAGGGCATATTTCCTAAAGTATATCAATAATAAAAAAATACAATTCAACATAAAATCTGCCTACTCCAAAGAATCGCCTTTCACACATTTGCGTAAGGGAAAAGAAAGAAAAGAAGAAAAGAAAAAAGGAAAAAAGGAAGAAATAGCTACCTTTTGTTAAGTTTAGTAAATGAGCTACTGAAAAACAAATCAGATTTGGCATCATCCTAAGATGAAACATCCAAAAATCTTCTGAAAGAAGAACTTTGTTTTCAAGAGCTAGTCAGTGTTTTAAGAAGGCAGCTTTATACCATTTCCACAAGCTTAATTATTATTAAAAATTATTTGCAAGATTTAGATGCACAAAAGTACTGACTGTGACTGTGCAGCATTTCAGACTGTAACTGCTAGGATGAGACACAAACTTTTTTCTTATGTTTATGAAGAGATACCCTCATGCTTTAAAGATTCCTAACCTGGGCACTAAATGGAAACCCCTCATTTGCCTTCCACAGCGGAGTAGCATCTTGTCAGACTACTTATCCTGGACATGGGAGACCAGATTCACTGTTGCCACCATGCACATATGATGGAAGGAAGGACTTAGAAATCCAAGGGCTAATTGCTGGAGAACTGAGCAGTGGGGAGACACTGATTTATCTCTAGAAACTCTATCTGCAGGAAAGAAAAGCAAACAAGCAAAACTCCAACAAAAACCCATAGGATTCATTGAGCAACAACATAAAGATATGATTTAAGAGTCCAGCAATCATGCAGGTTGCCTGTGATCAGAAAGCAGCCTAGAAGCAGACAATCAGAAGACAATAGGCAGAAAAAAGTCTTCGTCCCAGGAACTGAGATGTAGGAATCTTCCCATCCAACTGAGTTCTTAATCATTAAAGAGGGAATTTTCCTTTAGGCTTTCTTCTCAAGAGAATGACAGATTATTTTTTAGACATGTTTATATGGAGAGGACAGAGTAGGTTAAACTCTCTACAGAGACAGAGCTAAGATTTAGATTAGATATTAGAAAGAAATTGTTCCCCGTGAGGGCAATAAGGCACTGGAACAGGTTTTCCAAAGGAGCTGTGGCTGTTTCCTATTTGGAAGCATTTAAAGTCTGTTTGAATGGGACTTTGAGATGTCTGGTCTAGAGGAAGGTGTCCTTGCCCATGGTGTGGGGATAGAATCAAGATCTTTAAGGTTCCTTCCAACTCAAACCATTCTGGGATTCTAAGATTCCATGATTAATACCTTTCTCAGGGAAATGCAAGCTTGGATTGTGCCTCAGCAGGGACAGAGCACACGTTTAGAAGTGGTCTAAGCACTGCGCAGCGGTGAAGTTTGTCTTGTCTACTTAGTTAATGAAAGGGAAAATGAAAGTGGCTCATCCCACTGTGATTGTAACCCAGGCAGTGGGAAGTGAATAAACAGTTGCTAAATCCTAGATAAACCATATTTACCCTTATTCATCTTCCATTGCATCAACACTGGGGATGCTCCCTCTGTTTTGTTATGCAAAGACAGTTTTGGGGTCATGACTGGACGGGATGATGAGAAGTCAATCACCTTCAGGTTTAGAAATAATAGAATGCAAAGCAAAAACTTAGTGTTTCATAATGTTTTAGTGAACACAACTACCCAGATTCCATTCTGTGGCAGGACTTCATAAAACACATACAGAATTTTTATGTTGCATATAGTAGTCAAATAGCTTAATGCAGTCTCAAAAAGCCCTCACATGTTTAAATAGCAAGGGAATGGAGATGCTGCGTAAATATAAAAAATAAAACTATACTTAGGCCAGGATCTGTAGCAGACAGTAACAGAAAATAGCCCAATGTCATTAGAAATCCATGGTGGTTCTGATTTATGTTAATGTGGAGACTCTGAGCAGAAGAGGAAATAAAAATGAGCTGCTAGTTTGAAAACTGATCAGACTAAAGGCAGTTTGTCTAAAGCTTCTGCCTGATTGTGAATTAACACTGTAGGGGGCTAAATGTAGATGCAGTTTCAGGAGAGATGCAGGGAAAGAAGTTTCCAGCCTATGTAAAGCAGCAAGCATTCTGGAAAATGAGCTTCCAAAAATTTTCCCTGCTGTTGTGGGCTGAGTTAAACTGATATGCAGTAGGAGAGGACATTGCATTTCTCCTGGAAAATGAGAAGCACATGGGAAATAAAATTGTCGGAGTTTTTGCTTGGAATTGAAAATTGTTGAAGGCTGAATTCTTTAATGTAGGGGGTTTATCAACAGAAGCAGAATCTGTGGTTTCTATCTGAGTAGCAGTGAGGTCTGCAAAAGGTACTTCCTGCTGATGAAATTATATAGCTAGAGATTTCGGTCCAGATTTTGTACTCAGGAAGTCCTTGAAAACTTGTTTGCTGCTGTCGAGCTGTGGGAATTAATAGATTTAAAATTAACTACTGACATATTTTCAAGGCAGTCCAAACCTGTCGCTACAAAGATCCTAGAGCAAGTGGTTTGGAGAAGTGTCACAGTGGGCAGGAGAATGGGCATTGCTACAAGCAGCAGCTGTCCAAGCTCTTTTCCCTAGGCTGGTCAAGACTGCACAGCTGTGTCCTTACCCTCCAAGGGGATAGGTCACAGCCAGCCAGCCACTGTCATCACAGTTTTCCAATATCTCTCTTATGTTTCAGTGTCCACACCTGTGAGGCATCTCAAAAGCATCCAATTATCAGATTCTTGGGACCGAAACACAAATCATTCTGTTTTGCAATGGCTTAGCAGCAACACAAAGTAAAGAAGGAGCCCCAAATCATACATTCTGTAAAGAAATACCCAAATTTCTTCCTCTAGGGTTTTCTTCCTGAAAATGATGAGTCATGCTGCTGTTGATACTTAAACCTCACAAGTAATTTAAGCTGTGCAACTCACATATGGGCAGCAATTGCCTCTTTTTCACCACTGTACAAGGAAGGGGAAGATTTAAATACAATAGGGAGGAATGTAAATGGAACTAAATCAGAAACGCTAAAATGAATGGTGGCCTTGAAGAAATAGTTATGGGAACAGTAAAAAGCAGTAAAAGCATTTAACAATATCAGAATGCAACAACAACATGAACATCAGCTGTGATCCTGCAGTCTGATGTGGACAGCTATTTCCAATGCCCATCACCTCTATGGAGAGTGGTAAAAATATTTCTCCTCCCCACATGCATCTAGCTGAGGTCTGAGAGCCAGCAATGAACATGAGAGGCTGGGAAAGAGAAGATCTGACAGGGTAAAAAAGATCCACAGAAAGCGTGACTCCTGTGAATCAAAAAGCAGCTCCCCCTCCTTCATGGGTGGCATAAAGCTGCATGAGAAACATGAAGGAAACATTTTTGAAAATGTAATCCTAATGCTGGGTGGAATTTTTCAGTCCCTAAAATAGCCTGAGTTGTTACAAGTGCAGGTAGGAGTTTCTGCTTCCAGGAAATTGCTTTGCCTTTCTGAATAGCACAAACATTTCTCCAACAAGTAGGCCTCTGAAGAAGTAGAGTGCTCCTTTAGGGCATGTTTCTGTCCTGAGGAAATCAATGAGAGCATTGCTATTAACTGTTTTGGGAGCAGGATATGGCCCATAATCTGATTAACAGATGCTTTGAGTCTGTGTAGACTGAGTTTTCAAAGACATACACAGATAAAAGACTTTTACTTTCATGTCACACTTATCTTTCTTTGTTGTAGCGTAAAAGTCTGTAAAATGTTACCTTACTCTTAACTCATAATACAGCTGTTTTACTTATGCTCAAAATATTTCATCCTGCCAGGGCCATCATGGTGGATAATCTAATTATATAGTTAATTCCACACATGCATTGTGGCCTTCAGGGAAATGACAATTTGGGACTAGATGTTTCACTTCAAGCATGGCTAAGTGCTGACAGAGAAGTGGAGCAGCAACATCCCTCCTGAGTAGCAAAACTATCAGCCTGATACTTTTGTTATTCTATTGGGATTTAGGCAATCTACTGAGAAGGGAAGGCCGTGGTTTATCTCTTTGGACTGAAGAGAGTGAAATCCTTGGTGGGGAGATGGATAATCAGTCCTTACTGGGTTTGTCTGTCCAGATTTTAATAAGCAGTGGGGGGCTACAAGGGTGGCTTCTGTGAGAAGCTGCTGAAAGTTTCCTCCATGTCCAGCAGAGACAATTCCAAACAGCTCCAAGACTGAGCTGGCCAAGGCTGGGCCAGTCAGAAATGGTGGTAACACCATTGTAATAATATATTTAGAAAGATATAAAAAAAATTATTGCACAGAGGTAATTGTGGCCAGAGGTGAGAATATGTGAGAGGAAAAGCTCTGTAGACACTGAGGTCAGTGGAAAAGGAAGGGTAGGAGGTGCTCCAGATGCTGGAGCTGAGATTCCCCTGCAGGCCCTGGTGCAGCCCATGGTGAGGCAGCTGAGCCCTGCAGCAAAAGGAGGGCACAGGGATTCAGGGATCCACCTGCAGCCCAAGGAATAGCCCCACACCAGAGCACGTGGATGCCCAAAGGAGGCTGTGACCCTGTAGGAAACCTGTGCTGGATCAGGGTCCTGGTAGGGACCTGTAGATCTGTGGAGAGAGGAGCCCACTCTGAAGCAGATTTCCTCAGTTACTGATCTTTAAAAGTTCTTCCTCCTTCTGTGAAAGATGCTGGAACCACGGTATGGAGAGAGGAACAAACGCTGGTTTCCCCTATGTCTAGGTTTAGCCTCTTGCTCCCAGTTGCCAAGCAGGTATGTTAAAGAGCCCAGCTTACCCAGCAGTGCATTAAAAGTCCTTTCCAAACCTAAAAAATGCAAGCCTCATTTCTTTAGAGCTAAAGTTTTTCTTTCTATTGGATACTCTGGATTTTGTTCAGAAAATATGCTTCTTACCTTTATATCTAAGCCCAACAGGTCTCAAAGCCCAGCTCTCTCCCTGCAGCTGCTGTGAGTTTTTCTTCTCTCTCCTGACACTCATGGTCTTGTTCACAGTCCATCAGGTTTGGATCTCAGTCACAGAGCCTTACACTACACCTAGAAATATGTAGAAATTAAAAAAGCAGGCAACTTGGTGTGTGCCAGAAATAAAACTGAACTTTCAACCTAGAGGTTGACAAATTCCACTCACCCTGAATTTACTCCTTTATGGCACTGTGATGTAGGAATAAGGATTTCTTCTCTTCATTGGAAAGGAGGGTTGAGATTGTTCTAAGGTAAAGGTGAAACATGTCTTTTTTAAGTGGCCAACATGACCTTGAGGGGTTTTGTTGACAGCTGGCACCCACCCTAACCCCTGCAAAACCCCCTCTGCAGATAGTTTTTTCCCTTTCTGCTTCCCAAAAATCCACATACACTTCAAAGAGCAACAGGGCTACCAGAGGAGTACCAGATGGAAAAACTTCAAGTTGTACCAGGTTTAGAGACTGGATATTAGGCAAAATTACTTCACTGAAAGGGTAGTCAGGCATTGGAACAGGCTGTTCAGGACAGTGATGGAATCACCATCCCTGGAAGCGTTCAAAAAAGCCATGTAGATATTGTGCTTAGAGTCATGGATTAGTGGTGGGCTTGGCTTTGCTGGGTTAATGGTTGGACTTGATGACCTTAGAGGGCTTTTTCAACCTTAGTGATTCCGTGATTCTAAAAAATGGCATGGAAAAGTTGTTACTACTCCAAGGGCTGTTGCAAACTACAGCTGATGCTCCACCATAGGAACAGCTCCAGACTTTGTCCATGAGTAATTACAAACGACACTGAGGCTTCACAAACATCTATGTTATTCATGTGTGCCTCTAATGTTTGGATTGAAGTCCATTGGTGTTGTTCCTGTGCAATTTCCTGTCCATTTTCAAAACCAGCGTGGGGCATCTTGCTGTTTCCTGATAGATCATCTCGTTTATCATTGGTTCTGCTACAACAGTGGGAAAAAAAACCCCAAAAAAACAGCTATATAATACTTGGCTGATCAGAGGGGCTTGAGTTTTTCAAGATCACTCAGTGTTAAGTTTGTATCCACTTGATGTCAGAAACTTCAGTTGACTACAGCAGTGTGGAGACTGAGGTGCATCTCCACACAGTCATTCAGGAAGACAGAATGAAAGGAATTTGTATTCCCAAATACCAAACTGCCATCCTAAGATTTCCCTAAAATGAGGAGTCACTCAGCCTCATCTCACTTATTTTGGCTTGAGTTGTCCAGGCACTTAAGGCTGCAAGTGCACTGAACTTCTTTTCTCCTGGCAAGGCAGGGTGGAACCACCTTGCCTGGTGTCTAGACAGCTTTACAGCCTACGAGGAGTTGCTCCTCTTCCTGGGTCTCATGGAGAGGCCAGACTGTCAGGCATCATCAGAGCATTCCTGACATGAATCAGCAGGCTCAAAAGCCCTGGAAGAAGTGCTGCTGACTACTGCTCTGTGACTGGCAGTCACCTTGGCATTTATATCACAACCTTGAGGCTACATCGCTTGTCTAAGCACTGGAAAACTTAAGTGTTCATTTCCTAATTTAGCTTGTTGCTACTTCCATCTCGTAGAAAAGCTGTCTGTAGTACTAAGACCAGAATATATTTGGCAAAGGACTATTCTGCCCTTCCTCCTGATGTTGGGCAACACTTGTAACAGCAAGGTCAAGCTGAAAGAAAAGTCTTGATCTTCGTGCAGGGCTCTGGCATTCACCATTGGAGAAACATGCTGGGTCCTGTTCCAAAGTCTCTTTCCAATATCACCTAAGACACTTAGCATTGATGATTATTTGCTTGAGGACAGAAACATTCCAGTATGCATTAAGCAGCTATTGGGAGTCCCAATTATTTCTCAGAGTGCTGTAATTATGGTACTGGAACATTAGGGTCTTCCTGGTTTATTCTTTATTTCGGTTCCTTTCTCCAACACTGTAATTTTTTCCCTCTCTGTCTCTCTGCACGGTCTAACCACACTTCCTCCACGGGATAGGAGGCTACTTTCTTACAGAAAGAGATGCACACAATAGCCTGAATGACTTCAGGAAGGGAGGGGACTTTTTCCTTGCATAAGATGGTACATATAACTACTTTGGGCATCTTTAATTTAGACTTCTGCATCTGGGCCAGTCTGCTCAAACTCCATTCACAAACAATGGAGTTAAGAGGTTTATTTTTGCAGCTAGTTTTGGATGCAAAAAATTATTCCCAAATGCTTCCTTTATTTTCTCAACTTGACAATAAAGACAGTTGAGGGAGACTGGCTCATGTGTGGAGTTGAACACTACAGATATTTAAACCTTGGTGGATCTCACCCTTCACATTTTGCAGGACCTCGTTTAATAGAACTATCTGCAATAACCCAAGACAATCAATCCATGTACATCTGAACTGAGGAAAAACTGGATTCAAGAAGAGATCAAACTTTGTACTCTGATCTAATTTCTAGTCTTTAAATGTATTTTCTCATTTTCTTCCAAGGCAGTCTGGTCAAGATACCCCTCTCACTGTTTCTGCTAGTGAGAGTCTAAGGCTTGATTGTGATTGATAACTCTCCTCCCCTGAGAAGTGAAATTGCATCTGCTGAAATCCTGCTCAGAGGACAGAGCTCATAACTGGCTGAACACTTCTTCAAGAATGCTGACACATGCTACACTAATTCACAAGAATGTGAAAACAATCTCCTGGACATGACAATTCAGTGACTGGCTGCAGTTAGCAAGTGATAGGGAATATGATCTAAAACTTCAACCCCTCATTTATCTCAGACTGTGTTGACAAAACACTTTTCAGACTCTGTGAAGTGCAGACATGTTTCAGAAGCATTTAGGCAGGAATTTTTTGGCTTTAGCCCTTGGACAACCTTGTAGTTAAATAGTTAAAGAAAGTTGGTCAGAGAAATTAATAGCATTCATTATTTTTTGCCATATGTGTCTGTGTGTGTGTGTATGTAGAGAAAAAGATAAATATGGTTTTTAGTCTGATAGTCTTATGTCAATTTAGCTACATATACCACAGTTTGGACTTTGCATTCACCCAAGCCCACTCTGCTAATAATTGGTCATGTGGCCATCATGATTTCATAGGAACAGAGAATCATAGAACTTTTTAAGTTGAAAATCCTCAGTCCAATCATTAAGTCAGCACTGCCAAGTTCACCACTAAACCATGGCCCTAAGCACCACATCCTGATGTTTCATGAGCACTTCAAGGGATGGTGATTCCAATCTTTCCCTGACTGGCCTGTTCAAGTGCTTGACCACTCTTTCAGTGAAGAAATTGTTCCTAATCTCTGATTTAAATTTTCCCTGGTTGTAAAAGATCCTCTGGAAAAGTTAAGACATGTTTAGCAAAACATCTCACCATTTCTGTGATCTGATAAGCAAAGATGAAACTGCTGGCATGAGGAAGGCAAAGGTCAAGTGCCTCTCAGCATCCCCCATGAAAGTTTTTCTCCAGGTTGTGAATGTTTCTGGCGTCCCTGCTGAGGCTACACCAGAGCAGGAGGTGAGACTGTGCAGCCAAACCACCTCATCTTCTTGTTTGCCAGCCTTTAAACAAGTCACTGCTTGACAACCTGCATTTTCAGCAGTGCTCAGGGACAAATTTTTAAAGTTCACAGGCTGGGCTGCGTTTATAAGACTGCTCCATACCTGCAGTTCATCCAGGATTTAAGAGTTGATTGTTACCTTATTTTACTCTCAAGTAAAAAAAAGAGTGAAGAAATTATTCCTCCAAGATTAACTAAGGAGGGAAAGATATAATTTTGAATAGGAAAATTCTGATGACCAGTAATTTATAAGAATAAAACATGAGTTAATTTACTATCATATCTTTCAGAGAAATCTACCAGGACTTGTATTTGGGTTTTTTTGACAGTAAAATCAACAGTTAAAAAAAAAGAGAGAAATAAATATAAAGAACTGAGGAAATAAAACTTATTCTGAATCATAAAAATTCTTCCACGTGTATATTTGCACACAGAAAACCTGGCAAAATTATTTTGGTACATTATTATGACCCAAAACATGGTCACTTCAATCCAATGGAGAAGGACAATGATGTCATATTAAATATCTCTTCTCACGATTTCATAGTTCATAGGTTCTCTCTCCTTACCATCCCTGGGTTTCCTTTCTCCACCTTCCTCCTAATATTTCCCCATCTTTTGGCAGGATAGCCCAAGGGCTGTTCTAACCAGTGCCAGGTTGTTATTCCTATTTGCACAGGAGAGGAGCTAATCCTGTAGAGCTTCTTGATACAAAATTAAAATGAAAGCTTTGTGCTAATGATTTCCTTCATGAGCAGACCTTAGCCCCACATGGGATATTTTGTATTTTTCCATTCAAGGATGTAAAGTAGTTTTGCAGTGTGGGCCTTTAAGAGCATTTGGGCATCTGATCTGATAGATAGAAGAGCTGTAGCCCAAACTCTCCCCTCAAATTCAACTTGAATTTAGCTGTTAGCAATTTACAACTAATTCCCTGGCTTGAATTAGTTGCCTTCTCTGATTAAACAAAATAAATCTCTTTAAAGCTAGAAGGACATTCTGTATTGAGGTAAATGGTAAATATGCCTTTCAACACTTATTCCGATGACAATAAAACAAAGTCAAAGGTTTCAAACAAAACTTACTGAAAACTCATTTACAACACAATTATTTCTACAAAAATGAAGGGCACAAGGTGCAATCTAAACTGAGTCATTCACTTTGCAACTTTTTTCTTTCCATAGGTTTTTATTCCAAATAGCAGCATTTACTGACATTTAGTTATGTAGGAAATGGCTAGTTTTGGTTGGAGATGTTGACTGTGGATGCAACTTCCTGACACTGGCCCATACTGCTTCGGTTATGACCTTGGGGATGGAAGAGGCACAAAAATGAGATGAAAATAAGAGATCAAACCCTGATTTTTGTAAAACACTGCACTAGCAGACTGTCTGTAGTAAAAATTGCACAAAACCTGTCCATCAGTCATAACTTTGGGTGATTCCCACCTCAAAGCAGACTTTCCTGAAAAAAAAGTCAGAAAAATTCCTGGGGTATGAATGTCAAAGCAGTGGGGTTTGATTTTTAAAGGATGTGGTCAAATTTGACCTCATTTTTTGATGAAGGCTCACGCCGTAATCCCAGCCAGTGGCAAAACAAGACAGTCCTATTATGCAACTTTTTGTTTGGTTATAGGATAATTCAACTGGCAATGATCTAGTCCAACATGCTTGAAGATGGGAGCAGGGCCAGCTGTGACCCGCCTTTATCTGTATAATTTCCAGGTTCTGAAATAGATAAATCACCAAGCAATTTCACTATAAACTTTCCTATTTTTTCTGTCCTGGTCTTCAGGTTCATGCTAAATCATGAACTATGCAGGAAAAATATTTGTTTAAGCAAATGACATTACAACTTGGTGCCAAAACTTGACACGTGTTGAGCAATTCCTTACAAATTCTGCTGATGCTAATTGCTTGTGAAGATTCTTTAGAAATCCCTACCCCACTCTAATTTCAGCTCCTATTTCTCTGTAATTCTTAATCACATAGAATCACAGAATTGGTAAGGTTTCAAGGGACTGCTGGAGGTCATCTACTTGAAATTCTGTGTTCAAGCAGAAGTGCTGCCCCAGAGATGTTACTCAGAATTGTGTCCTGATGGCTGTTGAATATCTTGAGAGAAGAAGATCCCACAACCTCTCTGGACAAATGCATCCAAAGGTTTCCTTTCCAAACAAACGTAATAATTGCTTACACCGTGAGGCTTTCAGACCCTCAGAAAAATCTAGTAATTAAAGCAGGGACAGAAAACAGAATCAAAATATTTAATCCATTGGTCTTGTCCTAGGACTGGAATCACTGAGTGCACTAGACCCAGACCACTTTGCAAAATTTTTAAGCAATATCAGGTTTTGGAGCTAGGTTGGGGTTTGGGTTTTTGGCAGCTAAGTGTATTGTTTTCTTTTGTTTTCCATGTTGTATGCACCGTCATCTGCAATAGCCTTTGATGGCTGAATGAGCTGGTAGGCTGAACAGTTTGTAGCTTGCTTTGCTTTTCAAAAGGAATCTCACATGTACACCATACAAGTTGGTTATTTTCCATCCCTTTCCTTTTTTTTCTTTTTTTTTTTTTTTC
>VWYI01005171.1:0-24425 GCA_013399455.1 Anthoscopus minutus
TTATTGTAACACACACTGATATTTTCTTCAGCAGCAACATTGTTTCATTCCAAAAATCACAAGTCACCAAAACACAAATTTACTGTTATCTATCAGTTGATTTTGTTACAATGTCCCTGAGATTGGTAACTCCCACAATGGATCTTTACGCCTTTCCTAATGTTACACTGTTATCATCTCTCCCTCTTTCTCTCCTTGGATTTTTATTTTTTTAAAAAAATTTTTATTTTAGGCCCGTGTACTTTCAGCATTTCAAAAGGCTACATATTTATTCTGGCACTGTTAGCTGCTACTGGGTTGTTTGCATACTTAAATCATGGTCCAACATGAATATTTTGTGTTATAAAGCATATTATGGAGCCAACCAAAAATCAACACGGATGGTTATTCTAAAATCTTTTTCTTATTTGATGTTAGCAGATTGTTTCAAAAATCCACATCTTTTCTGTGCACAAACTGCCTACAAAAATGGTGATGGCAGCTGGATTGTTTTTAAAGCATGTACAAATCTAACCTTACTTAATCTAATTTACATTTTAAAATTTTTGCTCTTTCAATTCAATTTGTGCTGCTCTTGCCATGGATAAGTGGGAGAACAATGTTTAAAATAATAATAATTCTTTTCTCTTTCAGACAGCCAAATGTAGAAGAGAACAGTTCAGAGTAGGTTGGGAGAAGAAACAAAACAGGCCTGGATTCACTTTGGTTGAAGTAGTGTCACATACAGAATCAGTATATTCACAGTAGAGGTTTTGGAACAAGCATGCATGGCCTGATAAATAAAGGAAAGAAAGTAGTGACAGAAAATCAAGCTACTTCTAAGTTCAGAACATAGCTGCAGAGGGAGGAGATGAAGAGACAGAGCCACTGCTGCTGGAACAGAGACTTGTTGCCATGGGAGCAGGGATAAGGGAAGCTGGTACCCTGGAGGCAGTGACTGGGGACAAGAACAAAAAGGAGAGGGATAAGAACTTGGAACACTGTACATACAGGGAACAGACTCTCACACACATCCCCCTGTGCTTTAGGAAGCCCAAGCTGCCTTATTTCCAGCTCATGTAATCACATGCATGATGGGGCCAAGGCCAGAAAGACAAAATTTTGCTAGAATATTAAGTGCTTGCTACAGAACTAATTTGGGTTTTTTGTGACCAGTCTGGAATTTGTAGTTTTCTCTCCCCTTTGAGCTCATTTTAAAATACACATGGTATTGACATACAAGGTGAATATCCATGCTCATAGTCTCATATCTTCTGGATCACTAAGGTAAAAATGAAGGCATTTATCCACAGAAACAGACGATTCACAGTTTCTTCTCCTAGCAAGTAATATATTTTCTCATAAGAGCACAATGACAATTCTAATGCTATGAGAGTTTGGCTTATATAGAAAGATAATTTTTAAAAACCTTGCTAAATATTTCTACTGACATTTTTCAGTAAAATATAGCACAAAAATTTAAGCAATATTCTCATGTCATGGTGCCATGCTCCAACAGGGATGAAATTGCTATCGAATTTAACGATGATATTTTTAGTTTTGAAGCAAGTTACTTTAAATTAGGTTGCTATTTCCTGTCTAAGAAAACATGTATTGCAATTTCCCATTTTCCCAAACAGCAAGCATTTTATATGGAAAACATCAGAAAAGAGGCTTTTGTCCTTTGCATTTTCTGGGCACAGAGGATAAACATGGATATTTTTGTTTTTGCATGCTTACATATCAAACTTTAAACCCTCTGCCCTATAGTTTATCTGCAGGATTTTATTCTCCAAACCTCTCACTTTTTAATCTTTTTTGAAAGTGTATATTAATAAAAACAAGCAGGAGTTGTCAGTACAGCAAAAAAATAAAACTGCCTGTTATATGCAAAGTACGTCTTTAATGATATTTAAAAAGGAGCTAAACATCTCTGTGGGAATTCTTAAAACACTTATCTCTCAGGCCTTTATTTAGTTTTGCAAGTCTTTGTTGTTTAACAAGATGGAGAAATGGGTCATCTAATGTTATATTAATCAGCAAATTAATATTTTAATTTGATTTTCTTTATAGTTGAGATGCTTGCGGCATCTCCAGTGTTTTCTCTCTCTGTACACTGATGTTAAGCAGCATCATTATCATACTGTACCTTGGGGTTGCGAGATAACAGGGTCCAGTGATAGCTCTATTCTTAGGAGAGTGGGAGGTTTATGATGACACTTATACATTTTAAATGGCACATGGAGGCTCTCATGCGATGAAATGTCTTACAGCTGAGTCATAGCCTTTCCTACATTGGGCTCTTCAGTTCATACACTTGAAATCACAAGCTTTCATGTCTGAGCAGGTGATACACTTTGCCAATTTTTTGATAAGATCTTTGCAGTGTGCTGGAGTAAAAATCTCAATGATTCCGTTTTTTGTAACTAGCTCTATTTTGAAAATTTTTGATAAGTTGCAAGAGATATGACTATCAATAGATGAAAAGGAGAGGAAACTAAAATTAATTCTTTTTATTTGAAAGTTAAGTTCCAGTTAGATCTATCTTTTTCAAATATTCAGTCAGTCAAATACAGAAGACTTGTTGGCACAAGAAGGGACACAAACTTTTATTTAATATTATCAGGTCTAATTACCCTTCTCATATGTACTTGGAAATTCAGAATTTTGATTAGATCACACAAGACTGTCCCTGTCCCTTGTGTGTCTTCACAAGAGCTGACAAAGAAAGCTTTCTGCTTTTTGCTGTCTTATGCATGACCTTTAAACAGGTCAAAATAGTGCTAAGATGGAAATGGTTCACAGGTTACTGTTAGGTGAGTACAAAGGAAGAAACAGTCTTTGTTCCTTTTACCTCCTTAGTCGCAATCTGACCTTCTCACCTTCTCCTTTCCCTCCAGACTCCGTAATTGAGGATATTTACTACATCAAAGATCCCATGCCTTGTCCAGGCCCTCTCCCTCTGTTACAAATACACAAATCACACATCCCAGTGCATGCTTGCTCTGGTCTAATGGTAAGTTACATGTCTGAGTGAAAATATATGCTTGGTGATACCCTCACATACCAAGGTCAAAGCAAATCACATTCACACATTCCATATCACACTTGGTTTACTGGCCATACCTCAGCAGATGCAGCATAACCATATATGACTGTAAAACAGCCAATACTTTATTGTTTCTTGAGCTCCACTGGCTTTGTAACATAGTCATTCACAAAAATGCATCCAAATGCAGGTTCCACTTATGCTTGCAATTGGGCAAGTGCAAAATTGGCTCAGGAAGAATGTAGGCATCGTGCCAGTTTCCTTCTCTCTCTCTCTNTCTCTCTTTGTATTTTAATTTTTATTTTTCATTTTCCTTTTATTTTTTAAATAACTTATTAATGTGAAATGACATTTTAAACACGGCATAGCACAGGATTCTGGGTTTGGGGACTGAGTCATGTCTGGCAGCCCTTACTAAGTCAGAAGCTTTTTTTCCTGTCTCAGAATAGTGGTACCAGCTTTTCAAAAGATAAATCTGCCTGGATTGAGTCAGCCTCGAGGCCAGAAATGTTGTGTAGGCCGTTGTCTGGATGACTGCACCAGAATGTTTTGAAGTTAAAATAAATGGAAGAATCTAAATTAACGTGCTTTTTGTTTTAGCATAATGATAGATAATTTTACATTATGAGATCCATAAAAATTTTTGTGGTGGATCACTGACAACTTGCAGGAATATTTCACATTGCTTTTGACTGATACTAGTTTTCTCTGAGGAAAGTACTCACTTGTTTTTTACAAAAGTCTATAAATAGAATGACAAATGCCTGAGTTAGTTTTGAATTAGAATGAAGTTCTGAGTCTTATTCAATGTCAAAATCCTTTTGAATTCAAGAGTAAGCTTACCTCAGTTTTACCATGAATGACTTTTCTAAAAGTATGAAACTTCAGAGGTGTTTGGATTCATTGTGAACATTTCACACATCTCTAGCTATCATGTTGTTAAAGTCAGCACTTGACAGTGTCAACAGAATGAGCTTGTTACACATCACTGAATGTTCAGGGACAAGTTTGATGCCCTGTATGATTCTGAATTCTCATTTTTTGAAGCCTTCACACAAAACAAATAGCATCTGTCTTGGAAAAGAGTTTCTTCAGCTCCAGAAGCAAGAAGGCAATGGACTACATAAGCAAGAAGAGCAGAGCTGTTTTAAAAAGGTGGGTGCTCCAGAAGTGAGCATGCACTGAAAAAAGAGACAGTCAGCTTAAAATAAACCAAGTAGTCTAAGGGCTCTGGCTACTCTCCCATTTTTACACCACATTAAAAAAAAACAAGTTAGGAAAAAGTTTCTTCTTTAGCAAATTAAAAAATAGATTGAAATTCCAATTCTTCTGTCCCAAAAGCACAGCAATATTTTTTCTCTCTATTGATTATCAGTCCACTTCAGTTGAAAACTGAACTAAGATCCTGACTAAGATCAAAATCGCTTTGAAAAGATGACGTTAAACCTGATAAAATACCAGCACAACTGCGCTATGCTATCAGATGGGTATTTTTGGAAAATGAAAGTAAATCAATATTAATAATATAAACCAGAAATTGATTGATTTTGCCATTAAAATATGTAATGGTGAAAGAGCCCATATCTAATTATTTCTGTTAAAGTCTGTAAGTAACATATTAATTAAACTGGATACATGAAAATATTTGAAGACATTTGTAAGACTTACTTGGGTCAACCAATTTTTAAAAGCAAAAGTTCTGCCATTAATAAACCGCAGAAATCAGAGTTGTTAAGTAATAAGGATGAAAGTCACACGAAAGGATGACTGTGAGAAATTTGAAAAAAAGAATTTGTAGTCTCCATCATTCTCTGTCTCTTGCAGGCTAATAAGTTAACTTGTACTGACTGGTAAAAGAGGCAATAAAAACTGATAATTCTTTAAATGACACTAATTCCAGGATGTATGCAAAGCCTCACCAATGCCTTAGCATCTATCAAGGACATATTAAATAACTCAAGATAGTGGATTAATATTGTGTAACCATCTTCAGAAATACTAAACCATCCATTCCAACATCCTTACTAGCATTGATCATGAACCATTGAATCAGTACTTTATGTTCATTTCCTTTCATTGGCTTTATTTTACACTGGGGAATATTTGCATTTGTACTACATTTGTGTTTCACATCAAACACACTCTAAAATTCCTACCTGCCTTAATGCAATAGTAACTTTGGTAGCCAGTTATTGTCCTTGATAACTATGCTTATACACCACTCCACCAAACAGAGAAAATTGAAATAGCAAAAAAAATGGGGAAAAAATGAAAAGAAAAATAAAGATCTAAAGGGCCAGTGATCTGATAACAAAACTAACAAATCGGAAAATTTGGAAATTAACATCTAATATATGTCAATAAAGCTCTAGTAATGGCTTAAAAAAAATAAAAGTTAACAAAAGCACTACCAACAAAATGAGGAATTAGAAAGACATTAGAGCAATCAGTAAATCATTTTGAAAAAGAATCAAAATCGCTATACAGAAGCGAAAACCACTAAGTCAATCCTTATTGTCAAGCCTAATGTGATCCAATGTACTGTAGTGAGGGAATAGGAAGGAAGTGTCTACACCACATGTTGAATTAAAGGGAATCAACCAGCCATTTACTTTCATTTATTCAGTAACCTTCATGATGAGATCATCAAATATATTGTCTCCTCAGGAATCATAGAAGGCTGGTATCTTGCTCTTCTATCCCAGCCTTTCCAACCTGATTTTTCCATCAGACTACTTGACCACTTAAATGCATGGGATTTTTTTTAGGGGAAATGTGGTTTTACTTCCTACCAGAAGAAAAACATACTGAGATATTATGCTAATAGATTAATTTTAAGTCACTCTGAAGGATTCACTAATGGAATTCTGAAGATTACAGTATCATATTCTTAAGAAGTAGGCAAGAGGCTATGTTAACTGAGACCAAGAGGAAATAGTTTGACTGCAAATGGTAAGTAAAAGGAAAATTTTTTCCAGCTCAATGTGAAATCAAGCAAGAAAAACATATTGACGGCAACACTTTACCTGTAAATCTAGAGATCACTGTATTAAACAGAGAGGACTTGTCTCTTGTTTTAGTAACCAAGACACCTGCTGTAGGAGTACTTTGTTGCCAAAGGTGGTTCAGATGTGCTCCTGTTTGTTCTACCTCACTTCCATTATGGCAACCTGAAACAACAGTCCTACCTGTAGATCTGTATTCTGCAGAACACCCAAAGGAAGGTGAAAAGGATGGCACAATGGGTAAGACTTGTGTTTCCAAAGGCAGCTATTATAACAAAAAAGCACAAAACAAAAATCAAAAGAGTTATTATAACATAGAGCACAAGCGTCTGAGTGACTCCATGGCTCACTGTGCACTGGCTTACAGGATCCCTTATCCACGCTATCTATAAATGACTTGGTCAATTTGCAAGAACATTCAGAAATCCTTTCTTTGGTCACTGTAGCCCCTTAGCACAGCTCTTTGTCTAGGCAACACTGCCTCATCCTGGCTAGTTCCAAATTAATTTGAATATTGCTATAGGGCTTCATAATGAGACATCTTTGTATTTTGAATGCAACAAATGACTTAAGTGCTTTTAGCTTTGGAGTTTCCTTCTCCTACTTCAAATCTGCTGGAGTTCACATGTATTTAAAAGCCTGCAAATTTTTCCCAGCTGCAGAAGCTGGTCCAATGGTAGATACTACCATACCTTACAAATCTTGACACAACTATATCAGTGTATTGTGGTAGGAATATTATTACTGAGACAGTTTCCCTGCTTGGGTGCACACACAGTATAAAAGTAAATTTACACTTCATGTTACTTCTAATACTAATACTGTCACATAGTTTGAGATTATATAGTCATTGTCTATGAAAGACATACCTCATACAAGGGATTTTCTTTAAAGAAATGTGGTTAAACGGTTATCTTTTCATAGGGTTAAACTTCCATGATAGCAGTAATAAATTCTCAAATGGAGTTATAGGTTATAAAAAGCTAATAAATATACTAATGGATATAAAAATAAATATAATAATAATAATACCAACACTTAAAAATGCACTGTAAAATTATTGAAAGGTTGCACCAAACAATCTGAAAAGGAAGAAAACACAGGTTTAATTCTGTGTTGTTTCTTGGAATAATTCCAGAAGTTTTTTATTTTTCTCTCTTGAATAGCTTCTGCAAAATTTATTGCAGTTCTCAGCATCAGTGCTGATTGTATATCACAACAGAGTTGAATTTGGAAAAATAAACTTTTTACAATTTCAATCTTTTTTCAATGAAAGTCAAAATATTATTCTTTTAAGTGTAAAATTTCCAATTAGTGATAGCTGAGGCATATATTATGTAAAACACTACATCACTTTTTTCTGTTCCAGTTTGTCTGGTAAAGATTTTGAGTCCCTATGAATTTGTTTCTTGTTTTCATTGTATATATAAGCAGTATATGTACCAAATTTCAGTCCATGGGGAGATTTGCTGACAATTTACTTTGAGAATTCACAATTTGTAGACCATAACTGCTCATTAAATTATGTGGGTTTGCTTCTGCTCTCTGAACAGATTCATATTTTTTTAAATGTGGAAAGAGCGAATAATGCTTAGCCAGTAAAAATAAAAAAAATTAATATTCTTTAGATGATTTTTGATTCCCTTCTTCCTCTCATATTTATACAACAAAAGCTGTTTGTGTAAACATTCACAAATACTAAAATGGAAGGGCATAGGGAGGCAGGAAGAATGGCTTTTCAATTGGTTACTTAAAAGTCTTCCATTAGGTGTCAGCTGCGTACATTTCCAAACATTATATCCCACAATAATGAATAAAAGACTTCCTAATAAAAGGAAGGCTTTTTAGTATGAACATTACGAGTGCCTACTCAAGACTAAGGTTAATTTTGTGCCTTGCACGAGCACTTTGGCTTGCAGATAGAGAGCTTGATTTAGGAATGGGTCACACTCCACAGACATGAAATATCCATCTGTTGTGTGAACAGTCATACTCTAGAGTGAATGGAATTTCTCAGATCAGAAGTAAGTAACTGAGTATTTTGTGATATCCGATCTCTCCCTCACCTGCGGAAACCGATTGAAGCAGCTCTACTTATAAGACATTTGTCAGAATGTTAATTGGAAAAATGACTTCATTGTGTGAGTCATACAGCCACCTCTGTGGACCTCATTAGGTTTAAATGAGCAGACTGAAGGCCAGAGCAATCATTCTGAGCACAGCCATATGTTGGTGAGGAAACTCTCGGAAACAGGCTCTTGGCCAACTTTGGCTACTTAAAAATGACTAGAAGGAAGATGGGGGTCTTGGTGGAAGGAAACACACTGGAAAAACTGACATATGTAGCATGTTCCCTTTCACAACAAAGGACAATTAAAAAAATACCTTTTAAAATAGCAGATTCACTAGCTGGTAGGTTTTTTAATAGCTTGCAGCTTTTGAGTTGGGACAATAATATTTTCAGGTGGCTGTAGAACATGTTTGCATGTAGCTGCGGGGTTCTTTGCAGAACACTCCATAGCTCTGGTTTGGAACACCAAACTTTTTGGTGGGAAATGAAGTCATTCCAACCTGACTTCAAAAATTAGCAAGGACAATCAAAATGAACTATTGGTTGAGTCTGTGACTTTCTGTGAGAATATAAGCTATATTTGTGGAGCTGCTTTTTACCTATATTTGACAATTAGGTAAATCTGGATGAGAGCTTTAGTAGAAAATGAAAACAACTTTGTCCCTCACAGCAGCTGAGAAGTCATCTCCAGCAGCAGAAGTACTACAAAGAGAGTGACATGTTCTACTATTCATTTATTATTTTTAACCTGAAAGATTCTGCTGTTAGGATATCCAGACTCAGACGTGCCGCGAAAAATATTATTGGAAGACATCTCATAGTAAATCTTATCAGATCAAGTAAATGGAAGGAACATGGGATAGCTATCTTCTTATGTCATCTAAATACAATTTAAATTTGCAGTGATGCTTAAGGTGATTTACAAAGCTTGATTAGCAAACAGGGAATTAAACTCATTACTTTTTCAGAGGATAACAGTAAGCAATATAGTCGCTAATATCTAATAACCTTGCCCTAAACAAAATTACTGAAATACAAGAGTTCTATGATTACAGATATGTCTTACCTTAAATATATCTATTTTGAAGCTACAGATTAAGTTACTTCTGGGGGTGTGAAACTCTAGATAGTCTGACCTTTATGAAATTTATGTCAACTACTCAGATATGTCTGAGCTTCTGAAAAGTACATATTTTGCTTCTTTTTGTCAGTTGCTATGTACACAGTCCTTTTTCTTTCAGACTTCAAAATAAACAAGAACGAAGAAAACACTTTTAATAACTGGAAGCTCACTACAACTAAGCAGAAATAAAACAAAAAGCTTTTAAAAACCTATAACCTACCAAAAAGAAGACTGAAAATCTTGACATTGTCATCATCACTTGAGAAGCTGAATTGTACCTACTCAACTCTACCCTCCCATATGATGAAAGATAAATCTAAGACATGGCCTTGAGGTATCAAGCCCTCCAAAATTCTGCCCATGCAAGTTATGTTCTTCCAACGAGTATATTTTTATTACACTTACTGTTGTAATTGGAAACAGGGATTAACAGCATGTCACAAAATGGCCATAAAATCTTATGCTCCTATACTAAAAGCAACCAAGTCACAACTTGTTTGTAGCAAAACAAGAGGATAAAATGTAGGAATTAAAACAGATTGGCTGTTGTGAAATCTCTCACATCCAACAAACACATGGTCTTTTTCCCATGTACTCACCCAAGAGACATAAAATATGTCCCTAAAGCACACAACTTAGTTTATAAATCATGCAGTAACCTGGGTAACTGCATCAGAACACCTAAAATTCAGAGGTTCCTACTCTGCATTCATTAACAGATCTGGGATACACAAAGCTCACCTTTATTTGATTAAAGTTCTATTCAGAAATTTTAAGCATTTAACAGTTTACATATCACTTTTAAGGGTATTTCCTCTTCCTGTGGTTGGATGTAACTGCAGATACTGCTATGTCACCAATATGACTAATCATTATTACCCAGCCAGGTACACCTTTCTAGTCATATTCATCTTTAAAGAAGTATCACAACCAAATCTTCAAAGCAAAAAGCTGTCATCTGGAAATTCTTTCTTCCTTTCTTTGAAGTCTCTTTCCACTTAGAGGTGCTTTCTATGGAGTATAATCTGGCATGCACAGTTGATTTCACTCTCAATGGTTCCAATTTTGAGCTTTTTCTAGGAAACCAACCAAGGAACAAACAGCAATGAAGTTTATGTGAACCAATTATTCTCTGTGTCAGCACTATGATGTTATGGTGGTATAATTCACTTAACCACAGCCTATGCAATCCCTGTGGATAAACAAACTCTTTGTCCTTGATGTGATCACAAATTCCTTGTTCTTTCTCTCAGTGTCCAACTTCATGTCTATCCTGAAATTAATAACTCCTAGAGCAGTATCTTCTTCTTTGAAAAGAATAAAACTATCTGCCAACTGTTGTTACCATGTAAAAAATTAATTTTTCATCATCACATTAAAGAAAAATGTAAATAACTGCATGGTAAAATTCCGCTATTATTAATTAAGCACTTTGATTCAAAAAACAGTGCTGTCTTCTCTAGAAATTAATATCCACATTTAATTTTAGTATTTAACAATTCCTTTCAGTACTCAGCAGAATTCATGGAAAAAACTTGCTTGATTGTCTACACACAATTGATTACTGGTATGGCTTATAGTTTCCATAAAATGGAATTGTGGCTTGAGCATTTTAAAACACAGGTTCAGGTATGGCCAAAATTTTGCTGAGTTACACTATTTGTCAATATTTCTTCCAATTACAACAACACATTCCAACTGCCTTTTCATAAAACCATTTTTCTCATTTATATTTTTTTGTCCACTTAGCAAGAAATATCCATAATGATGACTCTTTTCCTAACCTTTTATTATCAGCCAGGATAAAAGGCAACATCAAACACTTGCTTCTCTGAGGTATGGCTTAAAGTTATTTATTCCTCAGCCTGTGTCACAGATAACAATCCAGAAGGTACTTTTCAGTTTATTGATTAGACTATTGGTAAGTTTGCATTTTTCTGAATAAGCCTCTGCTCAGTGCACTGCCTCTGTACTTCTGGCTGTCTCCAGAACTTCCAACACTCCATTCCAGCCTGGATGCTCTGTTCAAAGCTCATGAACTAAATGAAAGCTTCCATTCCAATAAGCAATAAGACTTCCCACAAAGTGGATCAACTGTTAGAGAGCAGCCTTTTCAAATATTTGGACAAGTCTTGCACTGCATCAGATACAGAGAACAATACATATAGGCAAGAGTGCACTCTTGTCTTTTGATTGGAGGTTTTTTTTCCACCTGATCACCGTTTCTACCAAATTTAAACAAATAAGGATGTAAATTTAAACAAATGGAGTGTAAGAAGCTAGAATGACACACATCATTGAGAAAATAAAATAGTTCTTCCTGAATTGCTAATTTTTTCATATATCATATGCTATTTTAATTCATTATTAGATATGTTGTTAAATTGACTGGAAATATATCATTACACCTTAATAACCCTATTGTAAGTGCAAAGTATGTCCTTAACTGGGAATTCACAAAAGATGTTTCTGTAATGCAATATTGACATGGGTTATAGACTTGTGTATTTCAAGTGTTCATAACATTTATAAATGTCTGCAAACTAAGAATTAATAAAATAAGACTTTGATAAATAAAATGCAATTATTTTCCAATGTTTTACAGACTATACTATATGCCAAATAAGGTTCTTCTGCATAACCTTGACCATGTGCTTTTAAGCTTAAAAGAGTTAATTTTCCCCTCTCAATAGCTATTTTGAGTCTGGTAGTGCAACCTCTTTCACTAATGGTGAATTTCTTCCTGGCACACAAATGCTACCACTAGTGTTGATGTATATTTTTTCATCTTCTCGGTCTGCCTGCTGCCTACATAAGAGCCATGCAATGCACATGCAAATTAATCTGTGGGAGATAATTCCAGTCCCTCAGTTCACCCACTTTGACATCAGGAAATAAAGAAGTCCAGTACAGAAAGCCCTCTAGCTTTAGCGCTTACAAAGCATTGCCACAAAATATATTTTTCTGTGTGTACTTTTTAACCATTTTTGACTAATTTTTAGTTAAGTTTAATTACATAATAACAGTTGTATTTACATATCAATATAGATTTCAAAACTCTTGGAAAAAAACCTTCTCTACTTACTAAAAAGTGTTTTGCAGCATTCCCTTCCTCTATTTTATTGTTTCCACACTACACAAGTGCACCAAATCCATATCCATTTCCTTTGCTAGTGTCAGCTGGTGCACATCCAGGCCTGTGGTGGAGGCAGTTTGGTCTCGTTCCCCAAATGGCTGCTAAAGCTTTCTCCCTTCAACTCCTCTCTGCAGAGCTCACTGCTTTGCCTGGCTGCTGAGCTCTTCCTAAGGGGCTGCAGTGGCAATTCCCTGCTCTGGGCATATCTTCTCAGCCAAGCCAAGCCAGCACCCAGGCCTGGCCCCTGGTGCTGGTGCACAGGTGCCCCATCTTCATTCCCCCAAGAGAAGCAGTCAGGATGTCTTTGGCAGAGCAAGGCTTGGCGAGCTCTGTGCTTTGGAGCTACAGCACAGGCTGGGGCTGGCCTTATCAGGCTGTGAAATTCCACTGAAACCAAGGGGATTTCTTCTGTCAAGAGGAAAGCATGTAGAAGGGCTGTCAGGATTGGGATCTTACATACTACTCATGAGTGGAAGAAGGAAAATGGAAATCTTTTCAATGAGCCTGTTTGCTTTGTAATATAAAACCATGTAATGAAAAAACATTCACATCATTGTAATTTTCTAATGTTTTATACTTCAGTCATATTTTTCATAGCAGTTTCTCAGATTTATCCATTTCAATTTTTAATGTTATTTCTTTTTTTTGTTGTTGTTGCCTGTTTATTATTGGCATATATTTTTAGTATTTTTCCTCTGGATTTTTTTTAATTGACAGGATTTCATCTCTGTTTGTTAAAGAGAACCAGCTGTTTTCTTCAAAGATAATTTTCTGAAGCTGTTGTGTGCCATAATTACACTGCAATTACACAGCAATATCCATAAAAGCAGATGAGGATTCTATGCGTCCTTCTGACTCATTAGAAGTTGCAAAAATGATGGATGCAGTCTTTCCTAGCTTGACTATTGCCCTCTGTTGGCAAACTCAAGTCCTGTCCCATCAAGAATGAACTAAGGCAAGGAATAACACAACCATGGAAAAGAGATCAATTTCAATTTGGGTAATGGGAGCACTGAGATAATGTTGAAGCCGGGAAGTATTTTCTAGGTGAATTTTATGAAGAACATTTTGAATGATTCTTTTTATGTTTGCAATAAATCAGTATTATATATATTTTGCACACTTTCTGATAAATTATTTCTTTTCTCATACAGTCAAATTACTTAAGCAATTATTCTCTTTGCAGTTCACTCTCACATTAATGTAATTTCCTAGAAAAATCCTTCAAACGATTTCTTGTTTTGAAAGATATGGTCAAATTCTATTCAGTTTTGTTTGTTCAGATGTTCTGACATGAATAAGTTGAAAGAAGTCAAAATATGCTCATATGTCTTTGGAATACCTTAGATCTTTCGTATTCCGACCGTGGAGAAGAAAAAACATCAGAGAGCTGCTATTTTAACTCAAATCAAGCAGACCAAACCAAATTCCTTCTGAGTCAACAGACCAAAAATATTTTCACTCTGGAATGAGTTCTCAAATATTTAAGATGACAAAAGAGAGCAATTAGGATGGGAAGGGTGAGATTTGGATGGTGAGATTTTGAGGGAGGAGGGGTTACTTGGTTCTTTGTGCATTAAATATTGAATCAAATGAGGTGTTTAGTTTTGTTCATTCATTTCTGGTTAGGATTTAGCATTGTCACTTCCAAAGGTCCTTCATGATGAGCCTAAGCTAAGGTAAAGGGTCAGTGGGCTACTGGCACTGAGTTTCAATGGACTCATGCACTCCTGTCAGAACAGACACTGAAGTCTTGATTTGCAAAAGATTGTGGCTAGGGCAGAACTTCAGGAAACAAATTCATTCCATTAAAATCCTGCAAAGTTTAATGAGAGTTGAAAATCAGGAGAGACCTATCAGCACATGGATTTCTCCTGGCTCTTCTAGATCCTGATACAGTTTCAAAACATTTACTTTGGTATGTGCAATAGGGAGTATTCTGGTTTTGTAGTCAACTAAAGCATAACAGGTGATTATTAGTCCTCTAGTGACTTTCAGCAAACAGACTATGTTTAAACAGCAGAATTAAACAAAGCTCAGTATAGGGAGTCTATTCTTAAAAAAAATGGCAGTGGGAAGTGAACAGGTTTTATTTTCAGTTGTCTTTCTAGCTCTCATATAATCTATAATGTATATCTCAGCTTGCAGAATTTTTAGATGCTCAGAATTCAAGTGTTTCCTTTAATGACAGACAAGGACAAGATTTTTTTAGGGCAAACAGAAATTTTAGTACTGCAAAAGTGTGAACATTGGAAAACAAATTTACTAATTTTCACATTTTTGCAGAATTGATAGCTAAGGCAACTTGAGTAAAGCTTCATAGGTCAGTGTTAACAAGTGCAGTGTTAACAAATTGAACAAGTGCTTCTTATTTAGCACCACTGACTTGGACAAAAATTATTTGTTATTGTCTTTTCCATCTCTTTTCAGCAACAATTCATGAATATCTCCAAGGTATTTTCTCCATGAAATTAGACTTGCACACCAAGACACTGTGAATGTAATAAGAACCAGGGAATGCCTGGGAAAATGGAAATATGCAAAGGCACCATTTATAAAATGAGAAACCAGCTGTCTGTCCACTGCAATGTGCTATCAATTGTGAGTTTCTGTGTAGGATAGTAGTTCTTTCAATAAATAAGACAATTGCATAATTGCAAGACTTCTAGCTTTTCCTCCATCCAGTGATTGCTGACTGAACTGTGTTGATTAGCTTTCAGTACAAGGCTTGACACTGGCTCTGCAATCATTCGGCACAACTCATATCAAGCATATTTTAATTTGTTACAAGAAATACCTGCTGAAGTGTATTGTTGGAATCACAGCTTTTATTCTGCTGGTCTTGTAGAAGACACCACTTTTGATGCCAAGCATATATTTTCCACAGTTCCTTTGTATTTTTCTTCCACTATCACTTTTCATTCAATATTTAGAGAGTTTTTTCTTTAACTCAGTTATTTACAGCAATAAGATAAAAAAAAACCCTCCACAATTACCTCTGTTTTGTTAAATAGTGAAAAATTACATTTAGCAACTCTGTCAAATCTCTGCTAGGGGAAGTCAGCTCTTTCCCAGATTGGTTTATACATTTTTGCTACTGTATATACTTAAAATATCAATAGGTAGGAAATAAGAATTCAGCTATCGAAGTTTTTAAATATTGCAGAGACCACACACACAAAACTCACAAAAAAGTAATATTTTTGCATATAAGACAAAATCTGGAGCTGTTAAAGCTCATACTTCTCACTTCTCCCTACATGTGCAGAATCTCTACATTTTTTCAGGCATAAAATTCTGATGTTGAAATTGTGACTGTATAAACTGCATGGAATTAAACATTATTTTTATCTATCTAGATTCATTTAAATGTAGAGAGGAAAAAGGTAGACCTTAAAGTCCAATTAGTCATCAGTGCCTGAAAATTATGGTGTTATAGTTTGATGCAATCATTAAAAAAAAATCTGATATCTGTGAATTGTTTTTACTAGCTTCTAAAATTTCCTAACTGCTCACTTTGTGTTGTCAAATCAAAGATTGCACATGTCTCACTGCATGAAACATTGGGATGTAAACACTCTGGGTATAGCATGGAGGAATGGCAAAGGTCTTTGCTTTAGGCATACCAGGACGTCCTGTCCTGCTGTAAATGTAATGGTTACCAGAGAGTGAAAGTTTAGGCTCACTGCCACACTAGAGGATAGCTTTCTTGTCTTTGGTGGTTGTTCTGAGATTAATACACAAGCAGTGCCAGGTTTCTGAAAAAAGATGCTTTTTAACCCCTTTCAGATTTTTTAGTGGGACTGGCAATGGCAGTTTCAGTGGTACAGCAACCTGGATGCCATTCGACAATTCAAGCTATTCTCTTTTAAGTATTTCACTTTTCTCTCAGAAAGCATATAACTCATATCAAATCCTTTATTAAAACTCTGCTGTCAGATTATTTGTGGTTTATTTTGGAACTTTCACACTGGTGTTATGTACTCAATGATGCGATATGTATGTACAGTACATTTCTCACAAACACTATTAGCTTCACTATTTATGATTTAGGACTAAGATTTGTCTTTCAAATCCACTGTTTCTGTCAACTGCAATCATTTTCTGCTTGCCTTTACACATAAGATCAATGCTCTTAGAGTTCAGGTTTCTGTGACTGTCATCCTGAAGTTGATGGTATTTCTGGTTCTTTATTGCCTTCTGACATATCAGTACACTTAAGTACAATTTTTCTCCAGTGCCTGAGGCTGAGTTGAATGAAGTGGTCCTTCAGTCGCATTCTGTCATCTGTGTGTTGACCACGACCTTCATGGTTTATTTATGATTAGGAGGTTATGTCTTTCCTTACTCTAGCAATGGTATTTTAGCAAAGTTCTTTATAAATTTCTTAGTTCTGCAAATACCTTGCAATTTTGCAGGCTTGCTCTCTGCAATATTCTTCAATAAATTATAGGAAGCTAGCCTGCACTTTTAGAGAAACCTTCTTATATATATTTCCAGTGCCAGCTTAGATTGTCTCTCACATTGTCTGTTGTCCTGCAGAGCTGGACAAATTATGAATGATCTTTGCCATCTCTGGATAGTACCATTGTGGGTTGTTAGATGACACTTTACTGTGAGCTAATGATCTGGTAAGGAATCTGCTTCATTATGTATCATCTACCTGGGAGTGAATGTGTCTGGTAGACACTGAAAAGAATTAAGCATGAGCTGTTTATAGCAGGATGAGACCTTTATGAGCTTTGAATATCAAGAATTGATAAAATATGAACTAGACATCATTAGTATTTCAGACTACATATAGTGTTAATTGCATTTGGAATTTCAGTTGTGATTATTGCTACTGTTTAAACTTACATAATAAACTGAGGAATGATACTTCCTTGTGCAAAGCCCCTCAGTGAAATTAATGACATTATGTGTGCTGATAAACACAGAAGATGACCTTACTTTCTAGCTTGCTAGTTAGAACAGTTCTACCAAAATCAGAGAAAAAGGATATAAGTCCTGCATCAATAAAGTTTGGATAGATTTACCAAAGCTACCATCTAGCTGAAAATTACTTGTTTGCACAAATAGATGAGTCTCTTCTGACACGTACATTTTCACAGAAACGTGGATTAGGAAGAAAATCTATTAAAAATTCTACATTGCTGTACTAGAAACAGTGATTTCCTCTTACATACTGTTTATATTGTTTATAAATCTAGTGGATGATCTCTTTCTTAAGAATCAATTAAACTTTCCTAAATTTCACTGCTCTTAGGCAGTGAAACACTAGTTCCAATATCTTCACCTAGGTGTTTTTCACATGCAGGGTTTGTTGTGCAATATTTTGTGCATTTCCTCCAGACCCTTCACCAGCCTTGCTGTCCTTCTCTGGACATGTTTGAGCATTTCAACATCCTTCCTTAATTGGGGGGTCCAGAATTGGACACAGTACTCAAGGTGTAGCCTAACTGCTGTTGGGTATGTATTTTAGAGGAGATCCTCATAGTTTTAAATACTTTGCTGAAATTTTTAGCACACATTTTGAGATTATGCAAGAACTAGCATTCATAATCACAAAGTCAACAGTTTTGTGCAATTTTCAGAAAAGGTTTCTTTAAGTCAAGGATACACTTTGAGACCCTTGTCTAGCCTTTAAATTATCAAATAATACAAATCTATTATTTTATTCTAACATAAAAAGTATTAATAAATGACATTAAGCACTTTTTTTTAAAGAAAAAGAAGGTATGGTCACATTTTTTAATTAAGCCAGAAAAATGAAAGCTGCAAATGGAAATGCCATGTAGAAGAAACATGCCTTCACCCCCATTGTCAATTTTGGAAAGAATATTTGCACTTTCTTTTTTTGTTGTAAATTATATCCATCTGCTTTTCCTCCTTTTTCCTCTTCTACAGCTCACCATTAAGCAGAAGAATCACTTCCAATCCTGATACATGACTTTTGTATATGTGAATACAATTTTTTGAGCATGAAGGACATGACTTTTCTTGAGAATCAACTTCCTCTCATCGTAGGTACTCTTACAAGAATATCAGGCACGCAAATTTACCACACTCATAGGTTTTACACTACATCTGAATAAAATCATTGGCCAAGTGCCTGGAATCAGTATTAAGAAAGATCTGTTTATCTATTTGATAGATGTGATTAGTAATTCTGACTTAATCTCTTGGATTGTACACACTGAAGATATATTTAAAAAACCCCACACAACAACCCAACAAAAAAGCAGAATCAGTTGATATTAACACATTAATCACAGACAAATGGAAATGGCAGGACACAAGTCCAGTAATGAGTGTCATAGTCCAAAGTACAAAATCACAGCTAATTTGTAAAACTGTTAACACACATAACATTTACCCTTCTATTTAAAAATCTGCATTATTCAAAAGGTTTAAGGGAAAAGAAGCCAATAATACTTGATGACTCATTAGTTTGAGAGGCATACATGCTCTTGTTAAGACAATTAAGGCTTTGGTCACAAATCCTTTGGTTTCATTGATTTGGCAGAAATCATAACCCTGGCTCATTTTATACTTAACACTGAAGAGCTCTGAACAAGGGGAAAATAGGTTAAGCAATTATTCTGTGATATTTGCATTGAACTGATCCTGCAGTTTAAAAACACCGATCATTGACCAAATGCTCTATTATGATGTAATGTGGCTACAGCAAGTGCCATTCATCCTGCAAAAAAGACAAATAGAAGGCTTCTGTACTAGTATACTGAAAATTTGATAGAGTTAAATGTCAAATAATTTTTTGCAAGCTCCTCAGAGAAAAGCCTTATATGTACAGACACTCTGATATATTATCTATCTAAATCATACCATCTATACTTTATAGATGGAAGTATTACTTAGAGTGTTCAGCTTTACTTTCTTTCTAAACATCCTTTCAAATATACTGTTAAAATCTGCCTTGCAATCAGCAGATTCTCCTTATGAAAGAGTTCTATATTTTAACGTCTTTAATGTCTCTGCTCTGTTTTGGATACATGAAAACCTTTTATTGGAGATGTTCCCCTCAGAAGTGAGAGATTTCAGAACCATCATGGAAAGTTCTCTATAAGCATCAGCTCAACATCTAACAGATGCCACAAAGAAAAGCCAACAATAAAATGCTGGGCATAATTAAGAATATAACTGAGAATAAACATAAAATATAATCAATTGCATGCAGCACTCATCTGCAGTACATAGAGTCAGAAAAAGCAAAAGAGCAAAATTAATAAGGGCATGGTGCAGTTGTCTTGAAAGAGAGACAGAATAACTGCCTAGATGTTGGGTTACCTGCTGCAGTTCCTTTCAACTTGGTTTAAAACAAGAAAATTCTTCTTTATGCAAAGGGTATTGACTGTGTAACTTCCTGCTGAAGACAGAGCTGGAGGAAAAAACATGTTAAAGAAGAGGTTAAACACAACAACAGACAACCATATCCAAAAGCAGGTGCTAAGGGAGATAGGTGGGGATGCACCCTCTATTGTCCTTCACCTGTTAATTGTGGATGTAAGGGCAGGAAACCACAGTTAGTGACCAGGATTGAGGCCTTCTATTGCAAGTGCTAGACAGGGAGCAAGATGAATTTACAGATGAGTTCTGTTCAAAAAACATCATTCTTTAAGCTGTTTTACAAGTAAGGCAGCGAGCATGTTACTGCCATGAATAGTCTTTCTAATTATGGAAATTTTATATATGTATACATATATATATATATGTTTGTGTTTTCTGTTCAAAAATCATACATACACTTCAGGAGTAAAAAGGAGTTTTAGCCTTGCATAAGCAGACTTCAAAGAAGTTCTGAGGTTTTTCCTACCATTAAAAAGACAAATAAATTAATGAATAGTGAAATATATATAACAATATATTGCACACAATTTAATGTATCGTCTTTTTCAGTTTATATTGTCCTTTAATATTGATTCTCCATCTTTTATGTTCACAATATGTTGAATATGAATGTCAATCTAAAATGTTTAAAACAAACATCATGGAATATTTCAGGAGGTTTAGCTGAAATTCATAATTTCAATTTTTTGCTTTAGAAGCCTGATTTTAAGGTTATATTCAGAGTGCAAAAAAACACAATAGTGTTGTCAAATCAAGAAAAACTGAATGTCTTAACTTGAGATACTTTTAAATAATCTAAATTCTTTTCATTTGTAGAAAATATTTGGGTAAAAGCAGAAAAAAATATTCAGGGTACAGATGCTGCTCAAAACCAGTAAACATTATCATTGTATTCCCCAATTTATTTGTCATGGATTAGAAAACTAGTTCTAAAGTTCTTGTGTTAAAAGAGTTCTGAAAAAAAAAGACTGGCACTGTTCAAAACGTTTGTCATCAGAGGTAGGACCATCTTAATTTTACTTCACAACTAAAAATACTCATCGCATGAGTTAGGGTCTTTACTAACTGAAGGACTAAACTTCCATTTACCTAAAATTTTCTATACTATTCAGGTCCAACATTTTAAAACAGTTACATATGTTAAGTAGCTTGTCAGAGAAAAAAGGAGATATTGAAAGATTTAAAACATAAAATTTGAAGAAAAATGATTCTCTTCTTCATTACATTACAGTGGAATGTCACCGTAAATCAATCTCAATTTAAACTTATTTAATTCTTGCTGCAGGATGCACCAATCCTTTGATGCCCTCAAAGGGATCTTAGTTTGTGAGACTAGCTGGAACCCTTACAGAAATGTCCACAGAAAGTGTCTTGACTTAGTAATTAGCCTAATGTTTGATGTGTTGGCATCTCATGAGATGTCACAGTAATGAGTAATAGGTTTGCACTAAACCCACAGCTTCATTCATGTTCTGCAAGAAAATACAAAACTGTGTGCTTGTAAGGATCACAGACAACAATAATTTGTGAACACTGGATCATGCCCAATACCACAAAAATTATATCAAATTTAGATACCTTTTAGAGAAATAATTAAAAAATTAGTATTAGAGAGACTAGCAGTATTTTTGTCATAGTACTAATCAAGTTGAATATTGTGTTAGAGCTTCACTTATGCAATTAGGTTTTCTTCTAAACACACATCTTGCAGAAACGGTTTTACAGGCATCAGCTGATGTGTGACAAACAGGTGAGCAACTGGGAAATGTGCCTGCAGCTGAAAGTGTTAGTCTTCATGGTTGATGGTACTTTGGGGTTTATTTTTCCTGTGCTGCAGAAGGATGAAGACACAACCATTCTGAACTGTGCCATACATGCATAAAGCATGTGTAAAAAGCCTGAAATCCCAGCTTCTCCATTCTGTCACTCCCTCAGCAAGACAAAGATCACTGAGACCGCTTAGAATCAAGAGCCTCTCCATCTTCTGATAGAGATATCCATCACAATTTTTTCTGGTCATGGTACTCAGGCCACTACTGATATTTCAAATGTTACATGAAACATGAAATCACTTGGCTGGAGAACAAGTTATCTTCTAGACCTCATATACATAATAACAGGTGCAACTGAGAGAGTCTCAGAATAGCCATCAGTCAAGATACTTTACTTTAGGGATGCACAAACACAGGTTCACAGGTTAGACTTGATCAGTGCAAGAACTTATTGTATTTATATACATGTTGCTTCCATTGGCTACTAATTAATGGTTCTGGAAAGACAGAAACTTCTAATATCAGCAAGATTTTCCACATCACAATTTTTAAAATCTTCATCTGGCTTTTAAAATCAGCCATAAACATATGACTATAACAAGAGATACATAAAATGCAAAACCCCCATGTCTGGTATAATTTATAGCAATGATAAAGCAGAATTCTTTGGCAAAATCATAGAATAGAAGTAGAATACGTCAAGGTAAGCGGGTAATATGAACACAAAAGGCATTTGGGGAGTTACTTTTAACAGGGGGGGTTGTGTGCACTTTGGAGGAAGCAGCATCACTCGTTGAAATGTACACTTTAAGTTAGTCTTCTCCTAGGAGTTAATAGGGAATTAATCATCTGTACACCAGGGGAGAGTGGTTTGATCGATACTGAAACTATAACCTTCACTGAGGCAACCTATCTAATAAGTACATCTTGAATAAAATTCCTTCATGCACTGACTCATTTTTCTTAAAACACGAAACCAATAAACATTAGAATCCGTTTGGAGTGAGGGTGATCTCAGCAACACTTCTGACTGGCCTAACCAAAGTGTACCCATCTATACATCCACAGATAGGCAATAAGCACATCTAATACATTATTAACACAGAGTAAAAATAATAATGGATCAAGAATTAAACTTTCATGAGCGATATGAAGGTCTGGTGTTGTGGCTATAAAAGAAAAAACAAACTCAAAGCCCATATTTATCTAAATTAACACAGAAAGTTAGAGATTTTCTTCTCAAGCAAATATCTAGGATGAAAAAATCATCATACAATTTGAAGATTTTCACTGTGATAGTAAACGTAGTAGAGTGCTGAATAGTTATGATTTTTACAGAATTATATTAATTGAAGCATTCTAAGAGAAGTATTAGATCTAAAATTTGTGATATAAGCCCAAAGATCTCTTTTGATTCATTCTACCTTTTGCACTTTTATTTTTAATGGCTGAACAGGGTGTTAAGTTGGAGTAAAAGACTGACAGGAAAAAACATGCTATATTTAGTGTTTCCAGATGAACTTTACAGATGTACAGGTAAATTGTTCTCTGAGATATCTATCCAGCAGTCAGAGGATTTAACCCATTGATTTACTTACTGTTGGGCCTGCAACTTACTCTAATAAACTCTAAACCTTCTGATGCACCTCTTATGTAATGAGCAGGGAAAAAGAGAGAAGCATAAAGGTCGAAAATTAGATGTTTGCAAATCGGAGAAACACAATAAAGCTGTGAGATTTTTAAGCAACTCCCCTACTTTCACACCTTTGTAAAACTATTTCAGCTAGTGCAGATTGCTTTGGTGGGACTGATGTAGTGCAGGCAGCTGATTTGCTCTATATTTTTTTAAAGAATAAGTAGAAGAACAGAGATAACCGATAAGCAATACTTCTCCTAATTCAAGAGAAGCATTTGGTGTCTTGTTTTAGTGTATCAGTGATACAGTTTAGAAATACTGCTTTTGGTACACTTAATTAAAAAGCTCACATCTTTTGTCAGCTCTGGCACCAACCACCAGCCAACTATTTCTAAGGGCTTACCAAGAAATCCACCGCTGGGAGTAATCGCTTTGGCACAACTGTGGTTCTTGTGTTTGTCTGATCATCCTGTGTCTTGTGCAAGGACAAGTGAAGTGCTCTTTTAACAGCAAAAGAGCAGAAATTAGGCCTGTGTCTTAAATGAAATGATAAAAAATATGTTAGTTCAACTGAATTGTAAATTGTGATGATCTATCTGCTTCTATATTTACAGCTAAGACAAGGCAGGAAAATAGTGTGGAGTGGACAGTCAACAAAAGGAATCACTATGACTTTCTGAAAAAGAAAGCTGTTCACAGTCATAGTCAGTGCTTTTAGGGAACGGAGAGAAAGACTTTGCCCTCACACCACCTCAGGCAATTCAGATTTACTATACAAACCAAAAGACTTTTATGCCAGAGAAAAGAATATCTGGGGAATGTGTGAATAAGCAGGAAGAAAAGTACTATTGTGGTTTAAAGAAGATATACTTTTGCCATACTATAATGGGTAAAAGTGGACTAGAAACTTAAATAGTTGAGTCACAGTTTACCATTTCAGAGAAATAATGTTTCATAACCATATTACTTCAATGTTTTATTTTACTGAAATTTTTACTACATAATTTTCAAATGATCTCTCTGGTCTGGTTGTTTGGGAAAGGGGTGAACAGAGATTTTAAGAAGACACAGTAAGTATAAAAAATAAGATGACTACTGCAATTATCTAAGCAGAACTCCTTGGGTGAGTGATTTTTCTTAAGAGACAAATTCCACTAGGTAGTATATGCCCCAGTTCTTCAAACATTTATATTCATGATTTAAACATTTAGATTCATAATTTAAACACTTATATTCATCCCTCTGTAGTAGCTCTTAAATGTCCAGTTGACCCAAACCGGTTTCTT
>VWYI01005172.1:0-70365 GCA_013399455.1 Anthoscopus minutus
AAAGAGACTAACAATAGCTCCCTACTTGCTAACATTGGTAGCAACTCTTTCTGATGTGCAATTAATAAATATGATAGCGAACAGGCAACACTGTACAGTGATGGTGGGATAAAGGGGATGCAATCACTTGCAAGACTCCTCTTGTGCCAGCAAGAAAGACTTTATGGGCTACTGGAAAAGGAGTTTGTGAAAAATCAATTGAAAAACATCTTCCCCATTACATGTTCCTTTTACAGAAACATGTGAAAAGATAAAATATTACACTGGTTAATAACTGTGAAGGCATTTTCTCCCACTAAAGACACAATTGCAAAACCTTGCAATCAAAGCAATTGCATGTATTATTTTGATATAATAATCATAATAACCTTAAAAGCAGTGATATATTAATTACACATAAAATATATTATTTGCATAGATTTTTTGTCTACTGCCCACGGATTGCCATTTGGTAAACACATATATAATTCAGCAAGCTTTGGTGCTCTTTGATGAGCTCAAACTGGAATATGGTTGATACTGTATATTACTGTAATTGCAAAGGACACTATAATGATACATTTTTGGTGCTTTAGCATCCTAAATATAGAAATTACAGTGGAAAATATAAGAACACTTTTTCTGTTATTTATTGACCCTATTCCCAGGTATGATGATTTAACAGTACTTAAAAGATATTCCTATTTTCAGAAGCACTCAAAACGGATGGTTAGCAGCCTGTTCACTAAAAGGATTGTGCTTTGGAACAATTTAGTACTTACTTTCTTCTGATACTTTTCATATGCTTATTAAGTAAAAACATATAATAAAAAATCATCTTGCAGCTATGCAAAACTACAGTATTGTTCTGTATAGTCTTGCAAGCAAAGTTTAAAAGCAGATCATTCTTCCACAGAGAAGTTAGGAACTCAGAAATATGTAACTTCAAAAATAGAAAATTATTGCTTCTTTAAGTATGTAGTGTAGGCTATTGTTTTTAACTTTTATTTAATCTATTATATGATTGTTCTATAGTGCTCGTAGTCTTGCCAAGAGAGCTTCTACTTCTGGAATGGCTTCTCCCTTAGAAGGGGACCTGATAGGATCTATTTTCTTTTCTTTGCCACCCTCTCCATGACAGGCTTCCTTTCTTCCAACAGCCTTGCTCAACAACTTAGAACTTGTTTCCACATCATATGTAACTTCTTTGGTGACTGGGCTTCTTGTCGAGTTTAGACTGGTACTGTGGTGCGAATGTGGCTTCTCTGGTTGTCCTTTCTGGTTCTCTGCAGAAAGCAAACCAAACAAATCTTGTTTCACTATTAAAATACTCAGTTTCAATATTCTGTAACATAAAAAGACCTCTTGATCAGACAAATTTTACATGCAGATGATGTACTGCAAGGAGTAATGATTGCCAAGGTGGCAAGACAAAACATATTATCACTTCAAAAGCAGTGGACTTGGTCCCTTGGAAATGATACAGACTTTACATGTCTTCATTAGATTAACATCCATATTTCTTACAAAATCACGGATATAGCCTGAGAGGATCCTCCTTTCCCACTGGAGTCAAAGAGGTACCTAGCACCTCTCAATGTCTTCTAAGGTTTTACCTTGTTAATTAAATCTCCTACATATTTTTCAACTGTTCAAATTTTAAAATGTATTAAAAAAATCTATTTTCATTTAATTATCCTCTGTAATACCTTTTCTTTCCTTTGTGAACTTTAAGGTAGCTAAGTAATTTCAAGAAATTACATAATTCACTATTTTTTGCTAAACATCACTGGCATTGCCTGTCACACAAAGTTGCAATCAGTTAATATCCAGGCAGGAGTTCTGCAGATTTTGCATGTATTAATAGACACATATCTTTTTCTGTCATTCCCCACCCCCCTTCGAGATCAAGTGACTGTTTTCCAAACCAGCATATGAGCAGTTTCTCTCAAAGATCTCAAACTTTTTAAAAAGAGGCCTACTCAATATTCATGTAACCTTGAGCAAGGCTTGAAAATGCCTTCAACACACTTGACATGACATTTAAAGTTTTTTGGTTATTCGCTGAAAGATGTTCCATCATCCCAATAGTAATGACTTTGGAGCACAGGCAGTCACTCATGACAGTGTGTTTTATGTGAGTGCTGAAAATTCCTACCGAAAACAGCTTGTACATTAAAAGGCAGCTGCTGAAGATATTTACTGCACTGTCATTCCCTGACCAGGGGCTCTCAGTGATGGATGAGGATTTTACACACTTTCTTGGATAATCTCAGAAAATTTTGTAAGTACGATCACCTTTGGGAAGTGGAAGAAAATAAATACCTCCTTTCCATTATCTTCTAAATCAGATAAACAATTCTTAATTGTTTAAGTTAATTTATTAGACAAATTTGACACTTAGCTGAAAAATGTAATTTTTTTTTACACTATAGAAAATAATTTGACCTTGAATATGCAGCAGCACAGTGTCCCTGAATCACAGGAGGCCAATGACTGGTTATGGACACATCTTTATAATTACATGTAATAAACCTGTCATATATAATGAAAATATCCCTTGTATGTGCACTCTTAAATATCCCATTCTGCTTAAATGTTTATGCTTGTTGATTCTGAACACATATTTGCAAGCTGATGAACGGATGCTACCTGTGTCAAGATACAAACTACCAGCTGCACCACAGATCTTTCTGTTTACATTCAATCTAGGGGCAGCAGGAAAAATAGTTTTTAAAAATCAACACTTTTAAGTATAAGAAAACACATCGTCGTATCATCAGAGGTGAAGCACAGCTGTTTGGTTTCTAAAATGTCTAAAAGAAATTAGGCACTGAAAGCTTCTCAAATGTACCAACAACCAAATTTTAACTACTTTGCACTGCAGCAGTCTTCACCTCAAATGTGGTGAACTAGACTATATAACAGACATGGGGAACTCTTACAAACTGAGAGCCTCAAAGTAAAATCCAGCAGTTTCTCATAATGTTCCCAGGGCAGAATAGAGGTGCCTTAGGGTGAGATTCACAACTGCAGCCTGAGCAGGGAACTGTTGCAAGCTAACTGTTAATAAGTAGTAGCTCATGGGATCTATCCTATCTCTTTTGCCACTTTGAAACTCAGTAACTAATTGACGCTTTCACTTCAGCGTGTCCTATAAATTGCTGTCTACAATGTGGAATAGGACAGAGTAAAGCTGAAGACAGCCATGCCTTTTTTCCCCCTTAAAACAACAGCAATTGTGAATTTCTAGGCATATACTAATAAATGCAATATTTAACTTGAATAACCAGTCTTTCCCTTCACTCTGAAGGGTCCTGCAACAATGAAAAATGGCATTAGGAAAGTTTTTAGTTTATGCAAGTAGTTCTTGTTTCATCTCCTTTGCAATGATAATGTCAAGATTCACTAGAAAAATCACAAAGTCTCATGGTAGTGATTAGCAGCATTCCTTAATAATGAGAACACTTTGGTCTCAGCCATGTTACAAATAATATTGAGCAGCTAGGCACATATTTGGACACATATTTTATCTAAATCCAGTATGATCATCTCAAAGTTGTCATTTCAGCTGCTTTCTAAATCAGGTGGCATCTTTACTGCTTATGTTCTTCAGTCAAGGAGGAACTTCTCCACAGAGTATTTCTATGCCTAAGTGCAATCCCAGTATTAGCAGATGTGGAGGTAGATAGTTCCCTGCTTAGCAAATTGGCTACCGTAAATTTCATTCAGAAACAATGAACTTTGATAGGCCTGGCTCAGAAAGCATACAAATTTACTTACAGCGCTAGATTTCACTTTAGTAAATGTGCACGTAAAGTATTAACTGCTGTATTCCTTGAGGTAAATGTGCTGCTCATGGCATTCTTAGCAGAGCTAAAGAGAACTTAGGCACTTATCAAGGTAACAAGTCTCACTGATTTCTCAATATTTTATTTTAAGACAACAGAAATTATTTTGTGCTAAATACAAACTCTTAAGCACTCTACACTGCTTCATACACTGATTCAAAACGCACATGCATTGATGATTTGGTACCACATCCATTCCACTACCTTGATGTAGGATTGTAAGCTCACCTCCCTCAAACCTGTGCTACACTGGTGAAACCAAAGAAGTTAATTTTCAACCTGTCAGTGTTGAGATGAGTGGTTTAAAAAAAAACAGTGCATCTTGCTTGTGAATTCAGAACTATACAGCTGGAAACTGCTGCAGGTCAGCATGCAGCTTTGACCACAACTGTGGAAAAAATGGACTTAGTTCTGTATGATAAAGGCTATAAAGCAAACAGTTATTTACTTGCAAGAAAAGCCAGAAGTCAAGATTAACTAACAAAGTACAAGATTAAGCAGCCATTAATTTACTGCTATTAGACATTAAAACCTTTAACCACCAGAGTAATGAAGTTCTGGAATTCACATGTACACATGCTAGAGCAAGAAACCATAACCAGTCATAAGCAGGAGTTTGATTTGTTTCTGAAGACACTATTTGATATGTCTGCCCAAACAGCCAGGACATTGTCTTAGTGACATGTCTTAGTGACACTGGCCACCTATGTTTCCAGAAAAAGGGAACACACAGAAAATCCACAAACTATACAGGGATTAAGAGACTTTTTCTAAAATGCTTTGAACCATTACATCATAGACATACATAAATTTGTTTTTTGCTTTTGAGAATAAGCTATATTCGAAACAAATTATGTATTTACATACATGCATTGGTTCAAATACACCTCTAAAGAACTGAATATAATTAAATACACAGAAGGTTAAGCAAAAACTACTCATGGAAAGGCACTTCTGCATGAACTCTTGCTAAGAAGAAAGCTTACATTTCCGGAGATGCACTACTTGTCCACCTACTGTAGCAAGGCGCACCTTTCAGCAGTAGCAAGAAAAAAGAAATCAGACATTAAAAATCATAGGATAAAGACAGAACTTATTAATTTCCTGTATATATTGGAAGTAGTTGAGACAAGTTTCTACTATGTGGTCACTTTCAATAATTGAAATTTGCCATTTACCTGTATCATAACGATCACTATGCAGATGAAAAAAAAGAAGTAATTTTTAATTCATTATCAAGTTTTCTAAATACTCAGGTGATAACTCATAATAGTTTTGACTTTACTGCTAGCAAATGCTTCCAGGCATGGGTTAGGCAGAGATCACATTGTACACTACCAAAGTCTGTGTCCAGATTCCACGATATTTAAATCTTTTCTTTCCCTTGTTCAATACTGAACTTTTGTGGGTCCTCCAGACTTATTCAGATGCAGATTTTTCAGATATTAATTGCTTGAATATTGCTGCTAATCAAAAGCATTCCAAATCCATATTCACAAAACCCAGAGCCAAATAGTTATTATCATCTAGATACAAGACTTCTAACAGCAATGTTCAGGAAATTCAGTTGACAGAGAATTGTGTTTAATATAGCTGTCCACAGTTTAAATTATGTCCTAACACAGAACAACTTATAACAGTATGCTTATATCCTATTGAAGGATACATCATATTCAGAAAAAGGAAATTGTGTACCAGCATCTGAACAAAAAAAATATCAACAGTATGAGACCTGCCTGCTGTGAACTTGGAGAAGCAAAATATAATCAGCTGGAGATTTTAAAATCCTACACAATAGTGTTATACATTACCTTTCACAGAGAACAAAAATAATTGCAAGAGACTCACTAAAGTCGTGATCAATTTTTTAAAACAACTAATAAATATTTAATATTAAAAATGATGTTGAAAAGCTTTATTTCACCACACAGTTTCTCAGTAAAAGTATTGATACTAAGGACATACTTTGGTTTTATGTAAATACTTATAGACTGATTGAAAAATAAACTTGCAAATACAATATGGAGAACAGCATTGTGAGGCATTATACGCTCGTATTACAGTCACACATCCCAATGTTGGGCATGACAAACTGTAACATAAAAAGAACAATTGCAGTTACAACCTCATTACATCTCTTATCAAGTTAACAGGGAAAATGCTCAAAAACCCAGTGGAATATTTGTGATCTCGCTGAATTGTGTTCCACATGCTACATCATATTTCTGAATCTACATCTATACTAATGTTTTCTAAAGCCCACCCATACTGGCAATGTAAATTATTTTTACATTTTAAGTTATGACTTGTCATTTAAGTCATGTCCTAGACAATACTCTGAAGGAATGTCCCCATGCCAAATGGCTTTAGCTTGTTAAAAGTAACAGCCCTAGCCATAATGTTTATCACTGGCTCTCCAGTTTGGTGCCATTGTCTCTGGTTCTTCATCCCTGATGTATGGAACTGAAATTCTCAAAAAGCTATACCATGCTGATGCTGTTCTCATGTATTTTCCCAGCAAAACATCAGGAAAAAAACATGTCTTTTTACCAGCCATGTGTTTGCCATGTGCTAATTCTGAATGCAGCTGTGTAGCACTCCCACAAGCTGAAATGCTTGACACAACCCAGTCTCTGTCTGAAAAGTCCTGTCCATTTCTCACAAGTTTCAGTGACCACGATGTCATGCATGTCCCAGGGCAACCTCAACAACTGAAATTGTACTTAGGCAATAGTCACATACCATGGACGCTGTGAGGATATCGGGGTATATCTTCATATGTTCTATCTAAATAGATTCCAAACTCTTGGCTTCTTACTATCAAAAATGCCAAGCAGAAAATAATTAATTTATGTTTTCCTCTCAATTTTGAAATGACAATTTTGTTTCCTGCACCAACCTCTATTAGAGCTGCAGACACTGGTCAGTTGCAAGCCCCAAGATGTTTAAGGCACCCAGTTTTTATTAATTTTTAAAGCACAAAGTTGACCTTCTGAAATCCATTCTCAGACCTTAGCCCTGGTGTGAGAACATAACAAGACTTCATTATCCTTCTCAAAGCCTGCCTTATCCCTCAGAACCGCAATACAGACATAATATTAAGGACTGCTATAGCAAGAAGGTCCATCTGCTATACATAAGGTCATTCATAAGAAAACGGGATGGTTCCTTTCTGGATGGTTTAATGGAAAATATTTTAAATACTTTTTATTGATTTAATGTTTTTTCAACAATATCTCTGACTGACAAGGGTAGGCTTGAAGAATGTGCCTGGTAAAAGGAGCACTGTGTGTTGTTATGACTTATTTCAGTTCAAACCTGCAGCTCGAGCCTTAACATAAAGGAGTGTAAGCTGTACTCAAAAGACCTTTGCTTGATAAGTAATTTCTTACACCTTTGTATTTCATACGAAATGCTCACAACTTTACTAATCTCAAGCAGACAATAATTCATGAGATATGAAAAAGTGTTATTGATATTTGGAATATTTCTTATTTAAACTATGCACGTTTCATTTAACAGTTGCTGTTCCTGAGTGTTGCATTCAAAAGGTGTGAAACACAAGGAAGCAACACTGTCAGTAAGCTCAATTTTGATGAGACAGTTTTCAGAAATAGGGAATATAGGAGGTTTGTGTGCATTTCAGAGACAAGAAGTGAATATCAGCACACAGTGTGACTAATACAGAATTTATAGAAACTAAATTTCCAAGACAGTCAATTAAAATCTCTGAGCAAACTAACTTTTGACAAGAGGAACTATGCTGGACCATTCTTTTACTTGGTCCTAAAGTAAAGGATTTAAACCTTTAATCTCTTTCCTACCTGTATCTTCTCAAAGACTACTTTAAGTTCCTGCTGATCATTCAAACTTTTACCTATCTTTTCCAACGACACTTTGCAATTGCAATGAGTTGGAACCAATTTTCCTGTTTAAACTAATATATCCTCACCTGTGATAAGACAATGACTTTTTTTAAAAAGAAATGCGACTTTCACTTATTGGGATTTTAACAAAAGTCTTGAGTACCTGTCAAGATGATAAGAGAACAAGAGCGTGGATCAAGCTGCTGACAGAAATCACCCAAGGTCAGTGAGAGAAGAAACCTCTGCAGGTGTCTTCTAAAATGGCTAGTCAGACTTAGGAGTTCTGGCATCCCCTCTCTTTCCCTCTGAATTACAGTTGACTTCATATATCTTTTCATGCATTTTTCCCCAAAAGAAAGTACATTTGGCAGTTTCTAGGAAAACTACAAAATGGAAATTTCGAAAACAGAAATTTGCTCAGTGCTCATTAACGATTTTTAGAGCACATGGTTTGAAATATTCCTAAAAAACTAAATTCTAAGTCTCTTTATTTCAAAATGGATAAACCTTAAGTCATAACTTTAGTATTAATAACTAATAAATTAATCTTCTTATTAATATCAGGTAAAGGGGGTTAAAAGGTCTACATGAATACCAGTGGCATGGAGTCTTCAGACCCCAGTGGATAGAAATAATCCACAGCCTTTTTATAGGATTTCTCTCAAGGTACAAACAGGACAAACATCAACTTCTTCTCTTCTTTAAGTCAAGAAATAACCAGGAAATAACATTAATAAAACTGGAAGTTAACATATTTTAGTGTATTTTAAATTCCTGGAATTCCTGGAATGTGGTTTATTACTTGTTTTATTTTGTTCACAAGTATACTGCAGCTTGCATTCCAAATCACCTTTAGAATTAACAGTCAAAAATGATGACTAAGTTAGTGACCTGTGACAAGATACACAGAAGTCCATAGTCTAAAGCTACCCTCTTCAGCTGTTGATAATTACTGCTGATCACACATACTAAAGTGCCTTTGAGCAGTAGACACATTTAGTCTCCAAACCTGTCTGCAAACCAGCTACCTATAGATGAATACTGCTTTTAAGGCACACTTTGAGAAAAAAACAAACTTTCAGGAATATACACAAAGACTGCTGCTATCAAAGGAAAGCCACTAGCAGATGCAATGGGGAATGATAAGCAACTCGCTGATGAAAATAACTGAAATGGAACAGAAACACACAGTTTTGTCTTCTTTTACCAATCGCTGAGGAAAAACACAGTAGGAGGCCTCCTACCTCTGGAAAATAAAACCCACAACAACTCCAAACAAAAAAGCAAATCTTAAAGACTGACCCTATATTTATGAGATTCACTGCAGTTTTAAATGTTGTTGTTGCTTCTGTTCAGCGTTTACTGTTTAGCATACACATTAAAAAAACAAAACAGACAAACAAGCAAAACCCACAAACCCTCACTAAAACCACAGCCCATCCTTGGAGAGTTTCAAGGTAAGGCTAGATGCTGTTCTAAACAACCTGATCTAGGGGGTGGTGTCCATGCCTATGGTGTGGGTGTTGGAATTAGATGACCTTTAAGGTCAATTCTGACCCAAACCATTCTATGATTTTATGTATTGTCCCATGGTGTCTTTATGATGCTTGTATCCCCAATCATCTGCTGTGTTTATGCTGGATGTTAAGTTCTGCACCTTTATGTCTGGTTCTGAGAGTGAAGAGGGGAAGAAGAAGCTGCAGTTTGTGTTCAGAAACAGCTCTCACTGCCCAGCATTCCTTCTCTGGGCTGCGCTGTCTGCAGCACAGATACACAGTGGGACAGAGCTCTCTTTGCTGTTAGTTAGGTTTTGCTAGCTGAAACAGAGAAGCTCCCTGGACTGTGGTTTTTCTTTTTCTTGGAACTGTTCAATCCTGCTCTGGACTGAAAACCCAGACAAACACCAGGACCTCACACCTGTGGCCCACCAGGGGCTGGGCCTCGGCGCTTTCCAGCACCGGAGGGACTGATAAGAGACTGAGCGAGCCGAGCTGCACCCCATGGCAAGGACTTCCTGAATTTGCCATCTCTTCAGAACTGTGAGAGGTTCCATTGTGTAATATTATTCATTTTTCCAAGTTTGTGAGTACTTTGTTTGTTAAATAGACCGTTTTTTCCACTTTCCTCAAAGGAGATTTATGTCTCTCAAACTGGTAGGGAAAGGAGCCACATGAAATTGCTTTCTAGAGGGACTCCTTCAGAGGCTTCCTCCCAAATTTGCCTTAAACCAGAACATGTATCTATGTCTAGTAATTACCTTAAAAGTTTAACACTATTATTATTTCTTATCCACTACTCTTGATATCAAATGTTTACAAGACTTTCCCTAGCTATCCAGTTGCTGCAACAAATCCATACAATTTTTATTTCTCATTTTTATCCCAAACTTCCATTGCCAGGTTTATACCAGCAGAGTACTGATAGGCTGAATTGCCCTAAGTTTGAATACATATACTTTGTAATATCAGCTAAACTGTCTTTCTCGCATCACCTGTTGCTCTTCTCTCCTAAGGAATCAAACTACTTCTAAGCTAAAGGGAGATTTACAGAGTCCTGGAAATACTTTTGGGAATGGCACAAAGAGGAGAGGCTAGAGCTGAAAGTAAATTAGGTGGATATTAGTTTTAACAGTTGAATAGAAACACCATCTCCTCACATTGCTGTAAAAGGCACAGGACCAAGGTCCTGGGGCAGCTCTTGCCCACACAGGCCACAGTCACAGTGGGCTGTCATTCACAATTATTCAAAAGAATGCAAGAATAGCGTATGGCTCTCAGGCTCCTCTAATTTAAACATTTTTAAAAGAGGTCTCTGGAAGAAGAGCAACAGTGAGCACTACATGCTGTTAATGCTATGACAGGCAAGAGTGTAGTGATGTACTAACCTGGACAAGTATTTATGAGAACTCTGAATTCTAATCTGTGCTTCTTTATAGCATGAGTGCTATAAGAGGACAGAAGCAGACCTGACTGTGAAGTTTAACTTGTGTAAACTAACATCCAAGATTGCCTTCATGAATACACTGGATGGAAATGGAATGAAGCTAAATCATCTTAGTTCATGTAACTTTCATATTATTATTATGGTTCCTACTTTCCTCTGACAAAGCTCTGCAGAAAATAATTGATAGTGTGCTAATGAGCAGACTGAAACCATGGAGCAGGAAATAGTACATATTCAAGAAGATACTAGTGCAAAAGTAGATATTGGAAAATAAAGGCAGAGAAAAAATGATTCATCTTTCCCAAACTCTACAACACTGTATAAATATATTCCTTTGACAATTCTTCTCTCCCTCTTTATATGATGCACTAATTAATGCTACATGCTTTCACTTAATTATTCCCTCTCTTTGGGATGGACTGTAATTTGGCCTTGTTCATGTGTGGAGAGATGGGATGTAAAAAAATGTTTCTGCTCTGCACATGATCTGGCCATATGTATATCTGACACCAACAACTGTACTCTGCAAGTGTGTCAGACTGCTCTGAAAAGGGACACTGATTTCAACAGTCTCTGAAAGAGGAATTATTATTTAAAAATGGTTTTTACCAACTCCTTCAAATACCACTGAATTATCACAAGACAAATTCAAGCTACATTAGCATGGATAATTAATCCGGTCATTGTGAATTCAAAATGCTGTGTTTAACATCACTAATGGTATGTACTTTTCACAAAATGAACATATTTACTGCCCTATATTTGACCAGTTAAACTCTTAGCAGCCACTTTGGTATGTTAAAAACAAGAGAAGCTAACTGTAGCACTTTCTCCTTCTATCCCAATCAATTGCACTCAAATACTATTTAGTAATCACCAGCTAACAAAAGTTAATCTTATCATGTAGGAGGATTTTTTTTTTAAATTTTCAAAAATTTAAAATGCAACACACCTTTGCATGTACAGAAAAAAAACCCTCTCTCTCATGGAGAAACCTAAAATATTACATAGAATATGAAAAACGGAGCAAATGAAAACCTGAACCCTTTATACTCATTAAGAAAACAAGGCAGAAGACAGTAAGACCTCCCAAGCCACAGAAACTGGATTCTTAAACATAGACTTGTTTTTCCTTTGTCTGTTTTGACTTATGAAGCAGTCTTGCAAATGTTTTTAGCTCAAAAGATGATATTAAAAACAAATGGTTAGAGATCATCATGGTATATTAATTATGCAAAAGAACCAAACCAAATTTAATCAGAAACAGAAGACTCCAAACAGGAAGAATTCTCTCTCTCTCTCTCTCTCTTTTTTTTTGACAGAGACAGTTAAGAAAACATTTATGGTAATGTCAGAGCATCTGCTGATTACAGTCAAAGCTGCAGGACGCCAGCATTAAATCACTGAACCATCTTGACAGCTTCTGGGTACTTGAATTTTATTCTAATAATAAATTGCTGTGAAATGTACACAAATTGGAAAATTAGCCAGAAAAATGTTTACAAAGACTATAGGTAAGAACATATAAGCAGATATCAAATTGATTTGCATATGAAAAAACACAGCTAAAATAAATGTCTGGCACTCAGACATTTCAGAGCTGCATTTAATTGGTAAATCTCTAAGACTCGCTGCTTTAAGAATAGAATATATAATTTTATCATTCATTTCCTAATGATATTGACCTATCTCTTTTGTTGGAATTGTTAGCATGCTTGTTTGTTTAACATAAACACAGATGAACCATTTGAACACAGCCTGCAACATTTAAAATAAATTTTTAATTCCTGACACCTGAGGATTCCACACAGAACAATATACTTCATTGTAAAGCTTTAATTGATGCATCTATGTGCTGCAGAGGGTGATTACTTGAATAATAAGTATGAGACTTGTGATCTGGTTGCTAAGCAAATCTGAGAAAGGGAAAAAGTCCAAGAAACAATGTAACAATGAATCAAGGTGTGATGACAGGATAATTATTCTGTGAACTGTCATACTGAAGGACTCTCAGAACATTGACCCACACTTGATCACACATCAGAAGATTGCCTGAGGGGTAATTAAAATAATAATGCACAAGTTCAATCACTCCCAAAGAAAAAAAAACATAACTTATTTTTCTGTAGCATGCATGGTCAAATACATTCTCATGTTAAATGTAAATGCTTGAACAGTGCGAGAATTCAGAGAACACACTACAGCGAAGACCACTGAAGTTTATCTGAATTAGCATGAATGCTTTTCTTTTCTTCAATTACTCTGGGCATTCAACTAAATATTATTCATAACATGACACATAAAAGCATAAAATCTGTGAAGGGGTTTTCTGAAGGAAGTAGGGGAAAATATAGTCCTTTTAATATATGCTTAAGGTTGTAAGGCAACATGTTCAAAGATAACTTTTCTTCCTTTCCCTGAGATTTTATTGCTGGGCACGACATCATGTGGTAGAGCATCAGTCTGGGTCATCTGTGCTGGTTATCCCTTCCCAGCTCTTTCCTACCCTGAGCCTCCTGACTCTGTGTGTTTTATGGGTGGACAGACAGAAAGCCACGACACTGCAAGCACAGCTCAGCAACAGCCTGAACACTGCTCTGGTGGCATCACCAGTCACTAAGACAAAGCACAGCAGCTTATGGGCTGCCGTGGAGAACATCAAGGCCAACCCTGGCACCCCCAGTAAAACCAGAGATAGCACAAAAACTCTATGCCATGGAATATATGAATTTGATGGAAGCTGTTCACATGACAGATTTCAGACTTTAAAGGCAAACTTTTACACAATTCCATTTTTTCCTGTTTAGGCTTTTGTTCAGTTGTTTACTATACCAGTTTATATTGGCATGCACCCCACTACAAGCCTAGACTTTAGTTCCAAGCTCAGACCTTAGTTCCAAGCCTGTGCATGATCAAATCTAAGTAATGACAATTCCTTCTCTAATGCAGATGTGCCGATGCTTCACTGCCTTTAAATCAACCATTGCCAGTGTCTTGTTTTGGGGTGAGCTTTGCCAATTGTGAGGAATTACTGGTGTTTACTACTTTGCAACTGTACTGACTATAGATGCCAGCTTGGTGTAGACAAAAAAAACCTCAACCCAAAAAACAACTTATTTCCAGATCCAAGTCAGTCTGTGATGGAAATCTCTTGGCTGCTCAGAAATCTCCTTAATTTTCCCTTCCATTATTCCATATGTAACTGAAGAAACTAGGAGACAGCCAGGAGAAGTTCTGTGGATACTCTTCAAAAATTTAGGACCACTCAAAAAACTTGAAAATACTTAGGACACAAGATACACACACAGTCTTCCGAGCTCATAAATTCATTCAGGCTAGAATGTCTATAGGTTGCTCTCAGTCATACACAGGTACAATCGTCAATTGCTTCTCATAAAGAAAATTCTTTTACTCCCACCATGTTCTAAACAGACAATGAAAACACCTTTCAGGAAACACAACATGCATAATAACTATTAAAATGACACTTCTTTCTAGAAAAACTATATTTTGTAAACTCATTGCTAGCTCATCAATTAAGTTAGTCACTCATACTAAACACATTAGAGATATATTCTCAAATCTTTTCTAGCACCTTCATTGGTGCTCAATTCCAGAGAAATGCTACACCTGAGTAACTTTAAATGCTAAGGAAAAGCACAAATGCTATTGAAAAATCTCACAATATTCAGCAGTTCACTGTGATCTAAGGAAAATTTATTAAAATGCAAATGTCATGCATGTTACTATTAATTTAAAAGCAACACCCTATACAAGAAGTGTAATTTTCAGTTTAGTGTAATTAAATAATACCACATACAATTGGTATTATTATCTAGATTCTCAATCTTAGTCAGCAGTGTTAAGAATACTGAGAATTCAGCTGACTCCAAGATTTGTAAAAATTTCCAGCAAGAAAAGTAGGTTAGATATTTATGTATTTTTATTTCAGAAACATAACTGAGCACAACCTTGGGGAAGGGAGTGATAAAAAGGAATATCCTAAGAATTCAGTTATGGCATTTGATAATTTATCTCAAATCTCTTAAAAACCTTTGCTTCTTCTGAGCTTACCAGCCAAACAGATTTTTTTTGCAGAAATTAAGCTTAAAATCAGGACAGTTTCAATAAGCTGAAAGCAGAGATATAAATTTATAACTCTTTGGTTATGTAACAGAATACTGCTTAAAGCAAAAAGCTCAATTATATTTGTGTGGATGCCTTTTTCTTTCTTTTTGTGGTAATGAACTCTTTGAAATATTCTCAGTAACATTTAAAACAATAAACTACAAATTTAACTGGCCTTATTACAACTACAGCTATGAAACAGATATAACTCATTGGCTATGGATACATATGCATTGCATGAACAGAACCAAACCTGACTCTTTTCTTCAGTGTTATATAAAATTGTTTGTAACAAAAGCATGCAAAGTCCTGTGCATCTTTGTGCCTGACCAAAGGCCCTTGATCCCAGTGTGAGATTAAGTGGGCCGAATGAATTTGTGCTGGTTGCCTCCGGCTCCCATCACATTCAGTGAGAATAAACAAGCACTTTTAAACTGTGCTTCATTTCACCCTAATGCAGATACTTTAAACAGGTAAAGAGAGCCCACACTGCAGATATCTAAAAGTAAAGTCTGCATCTAGAAGCTTTAGACTTTTGACTGCAGCAAAGTCTGCATAAAAGGTAGATTTCCTACTCTGGACAGAGACAACAGATTTTTGAGATGACATCTCCCCTATGAGGGAGGGCAGGGTGCAGATTTGGTGATTTGAAAGCCTGATAGACTATTAAGTGAGTATACATCTCACCACTTATTTAACAGAAGCTGTAAAATTTCACAAAGCTTTTTCTGGCTACATGAAGAATATAATTAAAACAAATTACCATTGTTATAGTGAACAGTTTGGATACAAGCAGGGGAACTCTGTTTAGTATGCAGTATGCTGACAAGAATTGTAGATGTGAAAGACACCATTACCATGTACGCTGCTCAGCCATTGCCTATCACCATTTTTTTGTGTTTAAATATCTTTCATGTTCAATAATCTTTACCTCCAGTAGACATGGTTCTTACAGTTGCTTAGGCTCTCCTCTCTGACACTTATGTGATACTCAAACTTTTATATAGCTTTGCAAGTTTCTGACAAGCTTGAAACATATTCTGGATTTAAAAATCAGCCTATAAAATTAATGATTTCTGCTTCTGCGTTGGTACACGGAATCCTATCCTTCAGGTGAAAATCATCATTGCTTTAAACTGAAATTGTCTTTCATTTAGTCCTGGCCATGCAAAACATACAAAACTCTAGTTGTGTACATCTGAACTTGAGAATTTCACATCCACAGAGAACCAAGTGTTTTAGTCTAGAGATGATACCTTGAGTGGGAAGGCAACCCTGTGATTATTAGATATAGTTCTGAGTGTATGCATTTTTTTAAGCAGGATAGATTATTAAGTGAAAGAATTAAAGTAATGGTGATTTGAGTTCCATGAAAATGTTTTATGAACTCTGTCTATAAAGAAACAAGAAAACCCCAAAAAATCATAACACCCATAATACTGCTTTTGGAGAGTATGCAGCAAATTAAAAAAAAAAGGATAAAAATAGTATGCAGTGACAAAAAGTATAACAGCACCTACTTTAATTAATATAGTTTCACTGCCATTCAAAATAATCAGTAAACAAAATATTTTCATTGGGCGTTATCATCAAATTTTATGCATATATTACAGAATATTTGTCTCTTACTGGTACAACTTACTAAATATTATGTTAATTTGAATTATTCCATAAAGCACAAAGCTAAAGAACTAATAAAGCAACATGGTAAAAAAGTATAATGATGATAATAATAATAATAATGATAATAATAATACTAATAATAATAATAATAACAATAATAATAATAATAATACTTCCAACACACAAAGCTATTTTTGGTATGTAGCAAAAACATGCCATTACTTGAGCCTCAATCATTTGGAAAGATTATTTTCATCGATCTTTTCATTGTTTAACAGACTTCAATATATACTCCATCATCCATCCAGACACTAATTCAAATTACCTATGCCTGTCAGAATTAAAATAAATTTTATTATTTTATTATTATTTATTATTTTAAAATGGCATTTTTCTCATCAAATTATACACAGCTCCATAGTCACTGGTGCATATAGGAAGGACTGTGATACACAAAGATTCAGCTGAAATGTATTTCAAATTTAGGAGACAACTCATTTATAGGAAAATCTATCTATGGGTGGCTGAGGTTGTTTTGTACCGTACTAATTACACAAAATACAGAACTTTTGAGAGCAATACAAAGTATGGAATGTTATCTACGGATCCTATGTACCCACTAGTGCTGTATTTCACTATAATGAAATCATTGTAGAGCATGGTAGTCCTGGAGCAGAATCATTATGCCTGACTCTGCAGAACAATAATGGCAAAGAGATTGCATTGTCAAGGGACTAGTCAAGGGAAAAAGGCAATCTTCAGAGCACAATTAAAAACACATACTTTAGGTATCCATTGGCTTCTTTCCATTAGAGACAGAGCCTATCTTAGATTAGTTTTAAATAGATAGTGAAGACAAGCAAAAGAGATCCCATGTAATTAAGTGGAATATATCTACACCTGAATATAAAGTTTATTTACCTACTTTACATATGTCCATACTTGTCTGAGAACTGTGAGCTTAGAATAGTAATTTCTCACAAAAGTCTTTAAAAAAGATGCTTTTTTCAAACAGAAGTAGTGTAACTTGGAAAGAGAAGTGTGCTGAAATAGCTAAATGGAGACAGGCACCTGTAAGAGCAGCACTGTGGGGAGCTCCCTAGCTGCAGAGGGTGCACTGACATGACATCTTGGCCAGAAAGACTGGTACATCTTGGACTGGGAGTCCTCACCTCCCTTGGGAAGACAATTCTGCTGTTCAGAGAACAGCAGCTCTTAACCACTTTATGGGTGATGTGACCATCAATAGGAAGAGACTGTATTTCTTGTCTGAGTTCAGTAACAATGGAGTAATTTCAACTTTCCTGAGGATTTCATTCTAAGGCAGGTCCTAAAGAGATGACAGCTTGCTCTGTCATCTACCTTTGGGACCTTCACCAGTTCTAGTTTCTACCAACTGCTTTCCTTTGTAGTTTCATTTGCTTTTAAATGGCATTTAAGTTTTCTTTAAGAAGACAGATTAGTAAGATAATGGTAATGAATTTCTGCAAGATACAGTTAATTTTATCTATTTATATAAAACATTGACTACGTGTGAATCTGTATTAGATGAGAAAGCATCTTAGAAAGAATTGAGCCCTTATGATGGATGAGAGAGTTTTGGAAAAACATTTTCAGCTGCACCCAAGAGTGTGTAGGTAAATGAAGGATAGGAAAAGGCATGATAATCAAATTTATGATTGTGTAAGTCTAGGGCACAGAACAGCACTCGAATTCTGTGCCCTTATTTGACTTGGATTAATGAAATCCACTAAATAGGAACATTTAACAACAGGAAGTTACATTAGAATGCTGGGTCCAGTTTAAGAAACCACTTATTCACCTACACTTTCTTAGACAAAAAAGAAAAAAAAAGTTGAAAAAATGTTTAAAAAAATTTCATTGAAAAATACAAAATAAGAAATCACATAACAATAAAACACTTGATGTTTTTTATTTTTTACTGATGATTATTTCTCTTTAAGTTTCATTAAATGTCCGTTATTACTGAAGCATAAGAGTTTTTTATTGGATTAAATAATATAAATCTAGATATAGCATTGGTTAAGCATTTTATTCTCAAAAACATTAACTACATTTTCTTATATTTCTTTATATTTACAAAAATATAAATAAAATATAAAAAATAGCTATAATATGGTAAAGCAGAAAATTCACTAATGTGAAGTCACTGTTCCTGAAATTGTTTTCACTTAAATGTAAAAAGTTGAAGGTTAAAAGCTACAATTATACATGGGTTATCAAAGAAATATACAATCTCCATGGAGAAAACGACTCACTTTCTCGGCCAAAATGTAAAGACTTTTTAAATGAAGTCTTTGTGCAAAATGTTTCATTGAGTAATTGCCATAATATTTCACAAAATAACAATGAAATGCAACAGCTGAGAGAAGATAAATATTGTCACATTTCTTTCTTACAGTTTGCAGGAAATTCTATTTTAATCTTTGTAGCTACTTTACTAACAGGTTTTACTCCCATAAATATGAAACATTACATTTGTCCTCATTTGCAAATTTTGTCCTCAATGTTTAATATGCTGTGTGTGAGAAATCGGAACTCAAATATACAGTATTGTCTCTTTTACTTCAGAGAAGCACTATTTTATAGCATAGTGCCTAGCATTATGACTGTGGTACATTTATCACAACTCACTAGTAGCCAAGAGTTTTCTAGCAAAAGCAATTGAATAGCAGACCTTATTTAAGTCTGTAAGGAATAGCTAAATGGACAGCAGCAATTAATAAGATATGCAGTAGAACACCTTTTAGAAATAGGTGTTAGGAATATCTAGTGACCAGTGTTTGTTAAAGACATTAGACATCTTCTGGAGATATTAAAAAAATTCAAAACACACCCCACTCTGCTTGATGTTGTCTATGAAGAATCTTCAAGTCTTTCAAGATCAGCTTTCACCACACTGGCTGTGAATCAATGTATTGTAACTACCACTCTGCTACCTGATGATGAGGGAAAAATAGTAGTCTTCTCATTTTCAGTGGATTTATTGCCTTTAAGCAGTTAAAAGAAAGGCAATTTTCCAAAATAAACAAACTCATGCATAGCTGTTTTCTTTCTCCACACCCCAAAAAACACTCCCAGTAAATATTATTTAAATAATTTATCATTTAAAAATATTTCACTTAAGAGTTTTTTAATATATATAACTTTCAGTTTATTTCAGTTAAAAGAAATACCAGATACTTATTAATGGTACACTGCTAAAATATTAAAATAGGGGCAGTTTAAAAATCCATCACTTGGTGCAGTTATTGTTTCACAAAAGGAGCAGTAATTTCTTGTAGAGTGACATGCTTCCTTATGCCATAGCTATTCTTCCCTTACAAAAGCAGTTACTTTGAGGGGAGGGGACAAATTCTTGCCATCTATTACTATGCAGTCCATTACAATGGGTTCATTCATATTTATAATACAATCTGTGATGTTGATGCAATCACTTTAGACTTCACTGTTATTTCAAACAAATCCATAACTGAGAAAAAGGCAGGCTGCTGACAGGAGTTAATGTGGGTTTTACTCTGTTTACAATTGCTTTCTAATCTACTAAATGGCTGTGAAAATTGATGCACTGTTAGAAGTGCTTTTATACACTACTACAGATAAAGGGCTGTTATACTGCAGTAATCTCTGTAATGCTAAATTGAATTTTTGACAGTGTTTTCTTTCGTTTTTCCAATCTGAATGTGACAAGGTAGGCTACTGCATTTACAGTAAGCTTAATTCCATCAATGCAAAGCATTTTCCCATCTTTATTGAGATGCCTATTATTGCTATGAAGAAAAGAAGCTATAGATAAAGCTTGTAACTACAGCATATATGTACTTTAGGGAAAATCTCTTAGTGGTCAATGCATGAGGCAGAGTCACTACATTTTGCCATCAAATTTGTGATCTGTTGAAGCTGAGCAAGTGAATCCTCAGGAGGTAAAACACAGTAGTACTGCTTCCAGAACTGCTTAGCTTGCCATGAAGGTAAACAGATTCTCTTTAAACATCACAAAATAAAATTTAGGATTAGGTGAATTCCTAATAAGTAACTTTCCAGTGGGATTTTAGGGAGATATGCAAAGATAGTTGTTTAGTTACATGACCATTGAAATGGCAGTTATAGAGAAGTCCACAGAATGTATACTGCAGTTTATCAGCCTAAAAACAAAGCCAGAAATAAAATAATAAAGCCTTTTAAACCTCAGATTTCCCTGATAAGAGGGTGCAAAACTACCAAGGCTGTTGCTGACATGAAGAACATGTACAGAAGACTTAGGTACTGTAGAATAGATGCCCTAAAAATTCCTGACACTTATCTGAAATGTCTGGTGCCTCACCTAAAACCTGAATCTGAAGAATGCAAGACAAATGCCTTTTTATGTTCATCAAGGAGCTTGTAATGTTTTAAATGGATGTGAAAATATGACTAAAAATTAATGATCAGAACTTCTACATGGTTCCTGCTGGAAATAAGTCCTTTATATTTAAGACATTTGCATATGTAGTAACTTCAAAATTTACTTATGTGTTTAATTCACAAAATTTAATAGAGATATAGCTCTCTCATATAATAAAAAAGCTTAGGTTGGCAAAGACCTCTATAGAGGTCATCTGGTTCAAACCCAGCTTCAAAGTGAGATACAGTTGTTAAGTGGGATCATAAAATTTTTCAAAGGATAGACTGTTAAAGATTCAGACTTCATAATTTAACCTTGGTGATGTTTAATCACATCAGCTGAATTAAGTAGTCAAAGATAACACCAAAAATGCCCGTGTAGGACAGCATGATTTATCTATGCAGAGCAGTAAGAAAAATTCACCTAAACAGCCTACCAACTAATGAACACAAATATACAGTAACCAAGCTTCATGAACAATAAAGCTCACAGAGCAAACTCTTGGGTTTTTTCCCTATATGACATTTATTTTTTTGAATGTGCAGTTTTTCTATTGCCATTTTCAAACACAAAAAAAGGCTTAGGAATGAAATTCTAGAATTCTTACTGATTCATTTTAAGAAAACTTATTAAATTTTGGTGCTACTGAATAAACTGAATAGATTCCGCAACATAAATGAAAGCTTGGGATGTAAAGATGATAATTTTAAAAGATTACAGAGTCCTAAGAAGTTACTTCTGGATTTGCTTGAAAATGTGCTAGGTGTGGTCATTACTTATAAGCAATCTACCACTGATTATTTAGAAGAACCATGTTGATTGCAGGTCCAAATGTTATTTACTACCCTACCAAACTTAAGCAAATATTATACAAAGTGTTTCTACAGAAAATGGATCATTTTGCTTGACCAGGGCTAAGAAAAAGAAAAATCTGCTGCATATATAATGCAACCCCTTAGGAACTGTAGTGGTTTTAAAATTGCCAATTTGAAATTTCCCGGCCAATGCACCAAAGAATGTTGTGGGTTTAGAGCTAGCCAAAACTTACCAGCTCACTTATTTTCTGTTGTGAGATATGATTTTAGAGGAAAGGAAAACGCAGGCTTAAACTTAAGAATATAAGGAAAATTTATTAACAAAACAAACTAAAAAGGAAATGAAAAGGAAAAGTCCAAATGAAACTTTCAGAACACTTCCCTCCCCTACTTACTTATTTTCTTTCCCACCTGACAACATAAAACGAAATCTGGGATTTTTAAAATCAGTTATCACTTCTACAATACTCTTTCTCTAATTCACATAGGGCAAGGAGTCTTCTTTTTCAACACCCTGGAGATATGTCCACAAGAACAGTTCTCTGTGGCTTGCATCTTCACAAAACAGCAGCTGCCCGGTTCAGAAAAAANAATCTGCTACTTCTGGTTAAGTTCACACTGAACAGACCTCCATCTCCCCATATTGTTTTCTCTCATGAATTAAAGGAAATGCTGTAGTTATTATAGTCTATCTCCATAGTGTACCAAAAGAACTTTCAGTCTCAATTTTCAAGACATCTCCTTATTCCTTCTCTCTTCATTTTAATACTTAAACCCTTTCCCAACTGACCCAGTTCTGTTCATGTTGTCACCCTCTGGGTTTCCTCTCACCCAAGGGAGAAGTCATGATCTGCGAGTCTCATCTGGGCAGCGGCAGAGATAGGGTTAACATTTCACCTAGATCGGCAAAGGCTAAAGCAGTCACGGTGATGGACTGCAAGAAAAACGGAGCTTTTATCTTCCTCTGTTCTGCAGCCACTGGAGAAAGCTGCGCTGAAAACAAAGGGGGGGGGGAATCCGGCCTCTCATCTTCGTCCGAGAGCTGCTGGCCGCGGCTCGGCACAGCCAGAAGCGAGAGTGTAGAGGCAAAGCCTGGACCCCGCTCTGGCTGGAGGAGTTCTTCTGGGTTTTTCCAACTCGCTCGAGAGCTGGGCCGCTGGGTGGAAGAGGAGGAGGCCTGGCCTGGCTCAGCCTGGCCTGGCTTGGTTGGCCCGGCCCGGCCCGGCCCGGCTCAGGCCGGGCTTCCCTCTACTCACAGCTCTGTCACCTTCAGCCGCCGGAAACCAAAAAGGGAGAGTTCAGAGTTTCCCAGGCTTCACAATGAGTATTCACGGGGGTGGATCTTGACTCTGAATAGCTTACACAGGTGTCAGTTCTCAGAACTGAACAGCCATTGGCTCTCACTGAAATTCCCAAGAGCCTCTTTCAGGAGAACTATTTCCGGGGATGTCTTCCTTTCCTTCCTCCCCAATACCAACCCAGGTCAAACCAGCACAGGAACAAAAATATTTCTTCAGATAATTAGTAGCCATCTTCTAAATGCTGCTAAGAATCATTTCATTCCCAACCTGTAGTTATTTTTGAAACACAACCAAAGAAGCAACCTAATTTAGCACCCCAGCTTACTTCAAATACTGTCACTCATTGCAGAAGTTGCTCATGTTCAAGTCTATCATTTCAGTTGTGATCTGCAACACCGCTTTGTACAAAGTTGGTTTCAAATTTTCAAACATCTAAAGCTTTCCTTTAAAACTACACTAGAATGAAACACAACTTATTTTAAAAGCTCGTTTTATATTTTTTAAAATTTACAGAAAATCAGTAAATGTATAAAACACAAAGAGAAAGCTGGAGCATCTCTCCTATAAAAAGAAGGCAAGCTGAGAGAACTAGAGTAGTTCAATCTGGGGAAGAAAAAATTTAGGGGAGATCTTAAAGCAGCATTCCAGTACCTAAAGGGGCTTATAAAAACAAGGAGAGGGACTTTTTATGCAAGAAGACAGTGTCAGAACATGGGGCTGTAAACTGAAAAACAGCAGATTTAGATTAGATGTTAGGAAGATATTCTTTACTCAGAGGGTGGTGAAGAAATGAACAGGTTGTCCAGAAAGACTGTGCATGTACATCCCTGGAATGCTGAATGTTCAAGGCTAAGTTGGATGGGGCCCTGACCAAACTCATCCTAGTGAGTGGCATCTACACCCATGGCACTTGATGATCTTGAAGGTCCCTTCAAATCCAAACCATTCCATGATTCTATGATTAGCTGTTCATTTAATGCTTCACAACTTTCAGCATAATTCTGGAAATCTGGGTTTCTTATTTAAATACAAATGTGAGAACAACTTAATAGAAGATGTTGCTTCTATGAAAACATAAGTACTTCTGCTCTTAACAGGCTGACATGCACGTGGCAGACCATAAATCAGTAGAACCAGACTTACAGAAACTCTACCTTACCATACACTAGCAGGGAACATCTTACTGGTAAACTATCTTAACTGCAAGAAACCTAAGGTACTTCCATGTTGTGGAAATTAAAGTTACTTTGAGTACCTTTATGTTATACATAAAGTTCATATCCTTTGTGTTATATATAAAATTCACCTGGAGCAGAATTTGAGCATACTTAACATAAACAGCCTTGACAATTAGAGAGAAGTTTGACACATATTTCATAAATATACCTACTTGTATATCACAGAAATAGAACAAGATTATAAATAACTGTAGCTGCAAATGAGTTTTGAATTTCCAGCTAACTTGTCAACATGAAAGGGGCCTTCTCTTGAACTGCATCATGTAAGTGTAAGATCCTGCTTTGTCTCGAGAAGAAGAGATGGAACTATGGCAGTCAGGTCATTTGATGCTTTTTAAAAATTCCTTCTCCTGTACCAGCAAACTATAGTTTCACTGCTGCAATGTTTCACTTTTTAATAAATTAATTCCTGAAATCTATTGAATGAAAACTTACAAAAAATGGTGATTTATGGGAAAATACAATTAAAACCACAATAAGATTTCAGCATGTAATATTGTTACTGTTTAAAGATAAGGACACATACATTTCTCAATAGCATGTGGTAAAATTTCTTCGTACAAAATGCTATTTCTAAAATAAATATAACAAGGTGTTTTTTAAGTATTCATAGCTGTCTAATTTTTGGGTTCACAGTATTTCAAAAATAAAATATCAAATGGAGCCTGTCTTAAAAACTACAGTTTATCATATAGCACCTGTGACAATTGCCTTTTTCCCTATATATCTTGCTTATATAAAAGAGAAATTGAAATTAAATACAGCTTTTGTAATTTCTATTTCTTTTACTGGTGTCTTAAAGACAGTAAATTGAAAGAAAAATCAATCACAAATGTCAGCGGTGTCTTTTGAGATACACATTGTTAATACTACAGAAGCTGTAATTTAGAAGCATACAATTTAAGTCCAGATTGCCTGATTTACTTTACTGACTCCCTGATCTAGTTTAGTTGAACACTGAATATAAATCGAGGTGCTTGAAGTCAGGAGGGACTTATGTATGTGCTTATATGCTATGCTGAATCAACATCCCATTGTAACAAATCACAAATACAGTATGTTTAACAAGCATAACATGGCAAGCTTATTTATCTGCTCATAACAAAGCAAAAAATGACACCTTCTCTTTGCATTTTTGTGAGTTAGCAAGAATCAGCAGGCAGGGATAACCTTACTTTTCCTTATCTACTTTACCTTAGAAATAATTATTTAGCATAACAAACCAAGAGCAGAGTATATGTTTTGAAGATGAAAGGAAAAGGTCCAAACTGGCATGCTTTGGCTGTTTGTTAACTGCTTTTCTCCTAATGAATTGCCCTGTTGCTCTGCATCACTCTGATTGCAGTGTAACAGCTTTCATTAGTCATTATAAATAAGGCTTTGTGCCACGTTATTTACATTCTTATAGTAAATAGCTAGAACTTCACACTGTAATAATTCAGACTGCTTCTGCACCAGTTACAATTAATCTGGCAATGCCTAACAGATGATTTTACCTTAAAAATCTGAAAGTTTTTGGGTTTGTAGGTTTTTTGATACAATTTTACCACGAGTATAATTCCACTATGGCCAAAATTCTTGCCAGTAAAAAGGCAAAAGGAATAGGAATTTTACTGTAATTAGACTTTGCAAACTGGCCTTCTCTTCTGGTAGAACTGTCACAAGAAGAAACTGATATTCAAAGTGTAAAATATGATTATTGCTTGAAAATGAATTGGCACTGTAAAAATGCATAAAAATGAGCTTAAGAAAAATCTGAATCACAAATATGAACAATAGTAAATATTAATCAGTAATAGGATTGTTTTCATAATACACAATTATTTTCTAGATATTTTGGTAACACTTCATTAAAAATTTTCATTTTCTTCTTTAACATTTCAGCATGTTAAAAAAAGAAGACAACGTCTGTTATCTGAAATACTGCTTGATGGTAGAGATTCTTTGTAGAAAAATTTTCTATTAAACACATTATTTTACTCAGGTCAACCTAAAGTCAATGAATTTCAGACATAAATGACCTCCTATGAATTTTAGTGAGTGATTTAGGTAGAAAAGTGAAAAATGTTACCATTTTTTAATGTACTGTTTTTGGAAACCAAACTGTTTCTCATAAGTGGAAAAAATATAAGCAACAGAACCCATATCTACATTGAAAAACAACTATTACAGAGAGCATTTTTCATTACTAACACTCTGGAATGCCCTAATTTTGGTACTACTGAAAATTAATGCCTGGTTCTAACAAATATATAATTATTAAATACATATTAATATAAACATAAAATGATAATGTCTACATTTTTTACACATGCAGATATTATGCATGAATATACATTACATCCAGATTTCTTGACTCAATAGGCTTTAGTAAAACTATTAATGCCAATACAAGTTCTGTTAATAATCTACACCAATACTTCAAAATAGTGACTTTGCAAAATCCCAGCTGTCAGTCTAAACTCAGTTGCAAAAAGGCAGTTCACCTTCTAACTAATTTATTCTAAGAAAAAAAAGATTTATCAAGTGCATTACAAGGATTCAAAAATAATATTTACATATTATAATGGGAAAAAGTACAAAGACATGAAAAAATGTCTATAAATGATGCTGAGTCAACAAAAAGGAAAATAAAAGATAACAGAGTTTTTTGAAAATGCATTTTTAACCTTCCTAAAATAAGCAAGCAAACTTCTCTTGTTCAAATATAAAAATCTTCTCAAAGAACATACAAGTTTTATTGTATTTAACATATTCCTCTCTGTGTAGTTAAGTTAATATTAATCTTCTAAAATTCAGGTTGTATTCAGTAGCTCCCTACCCAGGCTGCTGCTGAAAAAAACCATTGTACAGGGTTTTCCCAGCTACCAGCTTTCAGCAAGTAGAAAGCAATTCTAATTTGATGGATGTGGTATTAGGTCTATTTAGTTTGTCATCTGGCTGCTTTTCTTCCCAATTACATGTTGGCCTCACAATCCTTGAAGAGGATTCTTTTGCCTTGTAATGGATTGTGAACCATAGATAACAAATGTGGCATCTACAATGCATCTATGTAATCTCTTTGGCAACATAGCCACTTAATTCCACGGCAGAATTTGTTCTCAGAACTGCTTTTATAGTCTTAAATATCTGAAATATTTATCTGACAATCTTATAGATACAATCTACATACTTTGTCCTGAATGCTAGCATCATCTTCCACCCAGTGAAGATGAAAACCACAGTGTCCATGCTGGTCAGCATTTGCCTTAGAATTAGGATGAAGATGGTTAACTGCTCATTTAGCAAACCCTCATAAGGCAACTTCAATAAAGAATATTACATCTTCATCTCTAATGAAAATATTGTGTAGTTTTTGCATAGCAGCACCTTGTACTAACAGTGAGATCCATTTGACACCACTGTATTTATTCCCTAACATGAGAGGATTACACACAGCTCAGGAAAAAAAAAGCAAACATGGCAAACAACCTCCTTCTGTCAGTGTACTGTGCATATTCTAGAATACACAACACAATAAGCATAGAAAGGTAGAAAAAACACATGGCTAGGGAAATTCTTCACTATATTCAAGAAATAAGTTAAATTTTACATGACAAAAATTGCCTTATAGTATGTCAAAATCAAGGACAGCTTAGTATTTTTGGTGTTCACATTAATCATTAACAAAAATGGCCTCAGACTCTAATCACCTGAAATGTTCTGTACTTCCCAAATGCCACCAAACCCAGAACTTTCTGCTACTTTTTCCATTTGATATTTACAAAAAAAAAAATTAAGTATACTATCTACCTTCAACTTGGTCTAGCTGAAGGCCAAACAGAATGGAATGAACAGCTACCTACCTTAGCCGCTTGACATGGGAAATGAGAAAATGTATCAAGCAGGAATCTTACCAGAAAATGGATTTTGAAATACTCAAAAATCTGAAATGGTGTCAGACAACCTATTTATTCTATTTTTTCTATTGCAATTAAGAAATTAAATAAAAATTTGTTTTCTACAGAAGAACTTTTTTTTCTTTTGAAAAAAGAAACTTTCAAGTCATTGGATATAGCAGTTTGCTCAGTTTTCCAGAGGGAAATTATTACTTACTGCTGATTATTAATATGAATGGGATGGAACACCAACATTCCAATTTAGATTAATGATAGAAATAGTTTATATCCTCAAAAGAAATGCTTTAAAACAGGAGAAATAAATATAGGCTTTAGCAGCTTTATTGTAAACACTGCCCACATTATTTTTTGCACAGAAGAAAATTCCCACAGTAAGAAAGAGAGAACTCAAAAATATTGGCATGTTTTAACAATGCAATATAAAAGTAATGAAATTCCATTACCTCGATGCAGAGAAAGTACAGAAAAAATAATAAGAAATCAACTTGATTAATTCACAAAGACTTCCATGACTTGAAATTCAGAAAAGAAAAGCAGAAACCACAGTCTTTGAGAGAATTAGTAAGGATGAATATAGACAATTGCTTAAGGACAAAATAATAACATCAGTGCTCAGAATGAGATACAACTGGCAAAGAAAGAAAAAAAATCACTGATTTGGCTCATTGCTCCAAAGAGAAGAAAAGCATTGAGTGTTTGAGACCACCAAAACCAAATTTTTTAATGACTTCTTCTACTTCAGTATTCACTAAATTTGCATTTTTAATATAATTAATGCATGTGACAGAGCACTAGTGCACAGCTGACTCTGATTTTTCGTAAGAAACTGCCCCAAAACCCCAATTCAGATAAACAGACCCAGGGCATTAGTTAAAGTAACCTCTGAGCAAACTGCAGCTACACTGAATAATTTTTTTAGAAGAGAGTTGATTTAAGAAAACTGAAAGAATGCGAAAGTCATGATTCTGATAATAACAGAGGCAAGCAAGAAGTGTCACAGAATTGCTCATCAGAAGTCAAAATATCAGGCTACTTCTAGGACATATATGTATAGGAACATCACCTTTTAAAAAACATGAACCATGCCTTAGCTCTCCTGTTCATCAACTTCAGGTTTTTGTCCAGTTTCAGACACTGAAAAACAAGTTCACTTTTCTTTTTTAGATATCTGAAAATCCTAATCTACAAGAACAGTCAGGAAAAAACTATCATGTTGTTGTGTCGGCAGACAACTATATACCAAGGTAAATATGAGATGATAAAGGCACTTCAGAAGTCCACATAAGCCTCTTATTGCCTTAATCAGTGTTCTCTGTCTTCCTCTGCAGTAAGACACTCAATTCAGTAATTTTTTTTTCTGAATAGAGATAAAAAGAAGCAAAAATGAAACAAATATGCAAGAAAAGAAAAAAAGATGCTGCTCTTTTTGTCCAGTGTGGATGTTTGTCTAGTTTTTTCGTAGAAAGCTCCCTTGAGAATGATCTGTATCCTTGAACTCACAATGTGAAAGGGAAATAGATTAAATAAACTCTTAACTATCCATTAACTTTTATGATTCTTAAATGTAGTGAAAGGAAGAAGAGCTATCTGCCATGTGAAAAAGTGATTCTGTTAATTCTCCTGAGCAATATAACCACATGTTATTTTACTCAAAATCAAAGTAACAAAAACAACGAGTACAGCAGAAGCACTAATAAGGTATATATGCATTTGCTGGAAAATTCCCTGCAGCTCATCTGTCACATAGAACATGAAACTTCATGTAATTCTTGTAGTATCAATGAGAAGATGTGCTAGACCATGTTCTAATAGTTAAAATACATCTGTTAACCAGCTCTTTAAAATAAACATATTTCTGGCACTCATTATCAGAAATTCCACAGTGGTAATAAATAGAGGTAAGAGATACAACTCTAAATTTGCTTATATCTCCAAAATAATCAAACAATTCTTAGTTAAAACTAGATTTTCTGGGAAGTTGAATAGATATAAAACAAGGACATAAGAACACACTTGGACTGCAGCATCCCAGTGAAAAATTTCCTTAAGCCTTACAGTCAATGCAGTCTACATTTTCAATTGTAGAACAGACAGACAGTGATATTCTAAGTATTTATAAATACTACACCTTGAGTTACACATAAAAAAAACAACCTGATTTCATTTGAAAACGGTTGCTATACCCACATTAGAAGTCTGAATGAATTTAAAAAGCAAGGAAAACTAATTAAAACGATGAGAATTTCTATCAGAATGAGCTTAAAATATATTTATATGCAAAAATGAAGCACAAAATGTACTACTGCGCCAGTCATGCCTATCAGAAGTGATAACACCTCTCCCTTTTATCCCTGCAGTTTTCTTCCTGGCTCCTGAATTTCCTTCTAAGTACTACATTTAACAACTTGTTTCATAAATCAAACCCCCAGGCATTTAAATCTACAGACCACACCATGTACTCACTTCCATTCCCAACTGAAATACTTTAATGTATAGTTTCTCAAACAATTGTTTCTTACACGTCTATGACTGATCCAAAGTTTAGGATTAGACATCCTAAACTAAAATTACCAGTCCCAACCAAGAATGACAGATTATTTTCTTTAACTCCTCATATTTTCCAACAGGATCATTGGGAATAATTATTATCCCTTTCTGGTAGGTTTTCCCTCTGCTTTCCCTCCTGAATCAAGATTTTTAACTGTGTAGATCAGGTGCCTGAGCACTAGATCACTAAGAAACAGCCCCTCCCTCTTTTCTGCTATTCAAAAAGTACATTCAGACCCTTTTCTAGCAACACACAAATACACAGTATATTATTTTATAGCAATGTTTGGTACCACAACCTACAATGCTTTTCTAAAGCTGTTTCTTTTCATTTGGAATATATCCTCACACAGACGTGCATTACGTTAACATGCTGAAACTTAGGCAGAAGCAGACAATGAATTCTGCAGTCAAATACTTGAAGCATTAACTCACAGGCATCTCAAATTAGAGACAATTTGGCCTGGCAAGGGCACATTTTAAGATATAGATATATTTATGACACAAATGTATGTTTTAAGTGTGTGCACATACACGGAGAGGCAGACGAGGAAAGTTCATTGGCCTAGTGAAATGCCTTAGTGTAAAACTCCTGTGATAGGTGATTATATTGGCATTTCTAGGCTTGCAAAGTTTGAGAATACAGAATCTTAACTAACAGTGTAAGAATGGAGAGTCATTGTTTATATTCTCCTGTCCTTTCAGGAAAACAGAAAAAAAATGGTGAAAGGGAAAAATGGAAGATTAAGAATGATGGAGATTGTTTCATATCTCAGTAAGATTTAGATCAGATATCATCAGCATCTGATTAAATGTTTTCAAGAGCTTTAGAAAAAGGACACAGCCAACTTAAAAATCACATTTGCCCAACTGCAATTCAAAGAAATAAAATAAAGGAATAATTCTCCTCTATAAGGGAACATTCTGCATTATTTACTTTGTTTAACTTATCCATTTCCTCTTTTGCACTGGACTTTCGCAAAGCAATAAGACAGTAAACCATGAAAAATATAACAATGAAGCCACAAAAAGTAGAAATGGCATACATAATTAAGTATAAATGCATGGTATTAAAATTTCAAGCTAAAATGTATCCCCTGAAAACTCCAAATACAAAGTATTATGCAGTAAATATATAATTTACTGCAGTATAATCTGGCCTCACCAAGTTAGGAAAAGGGAGAGTAAAATTAAGAAAATAAAGAACCACTGACAATAAAAATATTTTATAAGAATGAAATAAAATTTAACCTACGGATTCATGGACAGCATTGCAGAGGTAAGCACGGAAAACTTTCTTTGCTCCTCTCCCCACTAAAGCATCAGTTATTTTGGACACCTTGAAGTGATTCTATTTATCTTTACTTGTTTCTAGATAACAGGATTATATGGAAAATAGCTGTAAAGTTTGTTTGTTCACCGTTCACTGCATAGGTGCAGTAGCAGCCATTTTGTGAAAAGATGACAGCAGTGGGGGAAAGGTTGGCTGTTTACTATCCCCTAATGAAAGCAGGGCAGCTGAATTTGAAGTTTCTGGAGATGGAGCAATATGCTTCTTGCTTGAGCCAACTTCAGCCAAGTTGCTTAATGCAGAATAGAAGGGGATGAAGTAGATGAACTTTTTTTCAGAGGACGCTGAGGGCAGGATACAATATATTCTGAAGTTTCTCAGGTCATCCAGCTCACCCACCAGGTTTGATTTTTTGCCTCATACATAATTATTTTATTCTTTTTATATTCTTCTACAATGGGAAGATAAATAGGGAGCCTTTCGTGTCTTTTGGTACACTTCCTTCAAAGCTCTGTCTGAATCGCAGTCCCATCATTATATTCTAGCTGAAAAACATGCAAGTTCCTAAGGGCTTTTGACACACAAGCTTCAGAGGCAGAAAGCACCTTGGGAAAACTCAGAGGTGATTTGGTCTCAGGCTATATCAAGTCAAAGAACAGTCTGAAGAGATACTATGTAAATGTTAATGAAATGCTCTCTGAAATGTTAATGGTCTAATCCAGGTGACCAGAAGGAGAGTTTCTGAATTAGTACACTTAAGAAAAAACAGTAGCTATATATTAGCTTCATAATAAGTTCCCCAAGCAGTGAAATTATAATGATGGAAACAAGTTACTCATTTTATCCATCTGTAACTGAGCTCAAATATAGTTTACAGGATATGTAAAAGTAAATTTTAACTTATAACAGTTTCATATCTATTTGATACAAATAATGGTTTTGGAAAAGATTATTATCATGTGGTTCATGTCAAATAGTAGGACTCAAAAAAGAAAGACCTCACAGTATCTAAGGAAAGATAAGAAATTTCCAGAATTTTTACCTTTAACATTCGAGGCTAGAGTACTGATGCTACATTCTAGTGAATTGTTTCAAATTTTGTTAAAAGGGCACAGGAGTCTAAAGCAGCACATAGGAAATAAAAATTGCAGAGTATTGGTAGAGAGAAATACAAGTTTAATAACTGAAATGATTTTTTCAGATACTTTTTTAGGGGAAGGCAAGAGGTAAAGGTTAGAAACCAATAGTGTAATGAGCATACCAAGAGTGCAGAGCAGCCACTTTTAACTCAGTCTCAGTTAGCCTCCTCAGTGCAGTGCCAGCTCCATAATGAGCAAGCAGTCTACTCAACTGGGGAACTTAGTGTATTAAACAAATCATGGGATACGGAAATGCACTGCTTGTGGAAACAAGCATAGAGATCAGCATTAATGATGAAGTGAGGCAGATAAATAGTGAGACAAAGATGCAGAGGTACCACTAGTTTAGACACATCATTAAGCACAATCACCTTTGACAGAAGCAGTTTTGATATTTCAGTACTCCACTTATGTCAAAACCCATGAACTTCAGCATGTTGGAATGGTGTCTTAAAGGTTGCAGCTAATTAACCCAGATCATCTTCTGCAAGTTTCAGACCTGTTGTGGAACAGATCTTTCAGGGTATTTTACAGCTTAAATTAACTTGATTTACTATGTTACTCTTGAATATAAATATGGCATAAAAGTAGAGCAATCAAATGCGTAACTTCCTATGTCATAGTTGTGTAGGGTTTTTAGTATTTCTACATTTAATATAGTTGCTCAATAATCTGCAGAAGCATATTAAACCTTTGTTCTGATGCCTTGCTGTGAATGTATCTAGGTAAAACTTAAGAAAATAAACATACTATACAAAGTACAAATAATCCAGATCCAAGTTCTTGAGAAAATTTCTTTTCACGGCTTTTGGGTATTTCTTCCTAGCGTAACATTTAGGAGTTGGAACAGTGAACTCACTATAACTTTTTGCAGTTGTAGAAACTCGAGGGCTTCAAGATTATTCCCATATTTCTGCCTTTATCTACATCTTTAATCCTAGTTGTTTCAATTTTTTTAGACCCTTCAGGTTCCTTGCAGAATTCAATACTCCTTTTGTGCTGTCTTTAAATCTTACCTTGAAGTATTTTATCAAAACACCCATGTAGCTGAAGTAGCTTTCAATGTCTTATTCATCTGATACTCTCTTTAAATTAGAATATTTTTAGAAATAGTATGGAATATGATCTCCCTGTAAATCTATCAGTTGTCTTTGCTTTCTTCATCCTGTCCATAACATTACTCTGCAATTAATATCCATTAGCATAAATGAAATAAATATTTTTTGCTTTTCTTTGACTTTGGGGATGTTAACAAAATTGAAAAAAATTAGGAAGCTATATATATTTAAAAGATCTAGCTATATCTGACATTTGGAGTGTAAAAATCTTACCCTATTTTTCCTGTAATATAAACACAACCAATGAGCATCTCTTTCTGAGAGAGCATTTTAACTAAAGAAGATAAACCTTGAAAAAAAACAGGAACTGACTGGGAAAAATAAAAATTAGTGTGGAGAAAGTCACAGTCAAAATATAGTATATAAGACTGAAGAGATTCCAGTTCCCCAATTATTTTCAATGATGATGCTAGTATACTCTCACTTGCTGACTAAAAAGAAAGATGAAATTAAAAAATGTCCCAATGTAAATGGGACCAACTACCCATCCTACTAGAATGCTATTTGCAAAACTGCATTTTCTACTATTCTCCATTTGTTCTTGTGTTTATGCTGTTAACATTTCTCTCCAATATTTACCCTCCCAAACATATACAATATACTGTATATATTATAATTTGTATATATATTTACATTACATACATACATTTACATACAGATCTGTATTTTACACAAACACAAACACTCATCTATGTACACATACACTTTCTTCTTGTCCCCCTTTTGTTATACGAAACAAGCCACACTATTTCAATTACTTAATTTTAAATAGTCTATTTGTCTGTATTAACCTAGCAGCCCTGCTCTACATTAACTCTAGTTGAATTAATTATTTTTGAACACTAGTGGAGGGCATCAATATCTCACTTTTTATTTGCAAAAATACTTTCCTTGATCCAGACAGAGAATTACTGACTTTTTGTACAGATGCACAGCAGTGGAATTAAAATAAGCCTGATCTTTACACTTACTTTAACTGTCCAAGTCCTTGCTAGCTCATGAATCCTCTGTTTATATAAAGTATATGATGCTTTCTTATCTCTCAAGTTCTCATATATGTAAGTATCATTACAGAGTTTTATTTGGGAATAAAGTTTGTATCTAACTGGCATAATTAATGCTTAAAATAAGGAAGAAACAGAATGTATCCTTGACTTCATATTTCTTAAGATAATTCTCTGCTGTGTGTTTTCTAATTCTATAATCCTTACCCTTGTAGGAAATGGCAAAGAAGACAATCTGTGTTTGTTAATTAACTCTGCTGGAACCAAACTTTAAACTGTTCAGAAATCAAAAATTCACAGAGAAATAAGTAAGGTTTTCTGGACGTTACGTTACAGATTAATTTGGGGTTACCTCAGAATTAAGTCCCCAAAGATTAATTCAATAGTCCTATTAGGTCTTCAGTAGCCATCATTATTTTATTTCTTTAAAACACAGAACCCAGCCTATTACAGAGGATCAAAGTGTCATAGTGATACTCTACAATCACACTAGGCATAACTGGGACAGATACTATATCAGGGGAAAAGTTTCATCAAAAGACCAAACTGAATGAAATCATGTAAGCTGTTCTTCAAGGCAAAGAAAAGAGAAAATAGAAGTCTCTTTACCCATGCAAATCCTTTTAAGTCATAAAACATATATTAAATTAATGCCACAATATAAAATAAGCCAATTTCCAGACCAACCTCAAAACCACATGCTATCAATAAATTGCCTCTAGGTCTGAAAATTCTGATTTATAAAATGTTTTGACAAACATACACCTTTAAATCATACAACTTGGCCTCTGAGGAGTCATGTCACTTCTTTTTCACGTCAATTCTCTGCACTGCTGCATTGCCACGATCTGCGGTGGCCGCTGGAGCTCAAGTCAGACAGAGCTATCAAATCAATTATAGCAGCCTGCCACTGTCTTACACCGACAACAAATGATTGATAACAAAACCTGCCTACTTTCAGTTCTCATCTGACAGCAACAAAACAGTCCCTGCCTGCTTTTACTGGCATTTGTCATAAATCAATAGCAATTTCATCACTCAGAAAGGTGCTGTCAACTCTACTCAGTCCATCTGGTTTCACTTTACTCCTATAATTTCTAATGCATAAACTATTCAGGAAGGTTAATGTATAAAACTGGTTTTGTTTAGAATCTCCTATACAATGGCACCAGAGCAACACTTAGAAAATATAACACACCAATCATTTTTAAAGATCTCTAAAACTTTTTAAAGAGAATCATGCCCTGTAATCTTAACAAGTTATTGACACTGAGCTTTGCTGGGAATTTTCTCTTTATTAGGTAATATTGTCATCTGATCCAAAAAGAAATTGCTCTTTTGACCTGTTATTATGGCCTTACAGTAATTATACCTTAAAGCTGAACAGTGAATCATTTAAATGAAACTCAGACTTTCCAAGCATGAGGTGATAAACTCTATATTCTTCCTACCATGCTCAGGTAGGATGTTAATACTGAAAAAGATCTTCAATGTTCTACAAAGTTGACAAAGAATAATTATAATATTTTACAATTATAATAATATTTTAAAACACCATCAGTAGTTACAATATAAGTTCGTATTATGTTACAGAATTCACTGGTATCCTAAGGGGCACAATGAATTGTAATGAATTCTAAGGGGCAACAGAGATGCTACATATCTTAACCCACGGATCTGCTTCACATCTAAGTTTCCAAGGCTGATCTGAAAAGAAATGAAACACCAGATGAATTGCAATCTTCCTTTGCTTAAAGCAGTTGGTGAATGGCTTGGTTCTGTGGTGTGTGTGAAGCTCTAAACCATGGTATGTATCAGGTTACAGTGTACACTTAAGAAATAAAGGTCTGTCACACTAAGTTTTCCAGCAAACTACTGTTCATGTTTCTGAAACAGGGGAATGCTGTTTAAAAGGTTTATATCTATGTTTTGGGATGAAAAACATGCTAAATTTTCACTTCAGATAACAATGATACTTCTGTAGTGGAACTTTATAGCAGTGTTATTATTTGAATTGGTAATATTTGTATTGTCTAAAGTGAATCCTTATTTAAATCACTTAAAAAATTTATTTCTGATCCATAGTATTAATAATATGTAGTTAAATCAGAGAAAATAGTTCCACTAGCACCTAAGTCTTACAGAAGAGAACACTAAAGTATGTACTTCTCTTGGGGAGAATATTAATTGATCAACCTATAATTCCACTTTTCCTTCTGTAAAAAAACCTCACACTATCACAAGACATTCCCAGGATTCCCTAAGCTAAAGTGTAAAGGATTCATGACAGAAAATGAAAAACCCCTCAGACTGATTCCTGGCAGTTCTTGGGACATCCAGTTCTACTAAAAAAGCAAACCAACAACACCCATGCCAACCAAAGCCACCCAAATCAGCAGGCTGAAATTCCCTTTCTGATGTTCCTCTGAGTGCTCTGCCACCTTTTTTTTGTATTTATTTACAGGGGTTTTTTTAACTCAGTATCTTTTGAGATCTCCCATTTGTATTTATTCAAAGTTATGAGATTATAACCAGTTTGCACAGAAGTTATCTGTCTGGGTTTTCCTTCTGGGGATACCTACAGCAAATTATATCTACCAATAGTCTTCTAGGATACTTTGTATTCAACAAGATGACCAAGGTATCAAAGAACCTGCTGTTTTTAAAGGAACAAATGACACTCAAATCTAGAAAGCCACAGGTGAATTAAACAAGAGGCTCCTCTCTTACATTACTTAAAGTCAAAAAATTTCTCCTGCTATCCAATGAACACTTATGCCTACGATGGCATCTTACCATTGACAACCAATTACTTCAGTAAGGCATCTTACCATTGCCAACCAATTACTCCTTAACATGCAGCTAGTCCAAAGGAGTAGGAAGATCTTGTCACTGTTGTTATTGTTTTTGAGATTATTTTATTTGGTTTTTAATGTATAACTGATAGATATGCCGAACCCTAGGAATGCATTTAGAGAAAGGGGCGAGTTGTTGAGGAGATGAAAAGCACTAACATAGCAAAGTAAAACCCAAGAAAGAATTAATTCATGTTCTCATAAAATGTACAGACCAGGAAGGACATGTTCATTCGGGTTGAAACCCTAACCTAAATGCTGTTTTATATCCTTCTCTTAGTGCAGGAAAATATGGTAGGGACAAACATATACTGTGCTCTTGAATCCTTATCTTAGTTATAACTAATGGACAAAAATATGAAGGAAAAATTAGAAATAGATAAAATATTCAGAAAATTACTGGTTAGTACTTGCACACCAGATCTTAATACATATTGATAATCATTTGATAGAAAAATACAAGAGACATTTCCCTGAAAGTGTAGGAGAATTTATCTTGCTTCTGCCTAAATTGATTCATCATCCTTTTAAAACAATTTCTCCTGTGAAGGCCCCCAGAAAAGGGCAGTGAGGGAGATGATCTGGAAAAATACGAAGTGAAATTAGAACAGTGACTTTTTTCAGAAGTCACTGTGGTAATTTTAATCCTGTTGCAAAATGTGAACCTCCAAATGAAAAGAAAGTAAAAGGGGGAAAAAAAGCATGAAGAAATAGTATTGGTCCTATGATCTTGAGAACTATGTCAAACACAGTAGCTTTTATTCCCAAGGTATTCAGGGAAGGTGCCTTGGGATTCTGTTTCTCCAAAGGCAGATAAAAAAAATTGCCACTTACTGTGGCATGTTTTCACAGGTTATTACAAAAAGAAGGGTTGTATAAAAGACATGAAAAGAAAGGCTGCAGGCATGTTTTCTTTTGATTCTACTAGCACATCATCCACAGAGAAAATCCAGCACCTCACACAAAAGGCGCATAGATCAATCTATATCTTCTTAGATTTTATACCCTGACCTAAGGGTTATCTAAACTGTAGTAACTGAGGCCATAAACCTTGCAACTTCACCTAAAAAGTAAACTGATGATCCAATGCAGTGTCTGGTTGTCTTGATTAACTCTGTCAAACCCATTTCTCACTGAGACTTAATCCATTGGGACGGTTCCACTACTCATAGATATTCAGAGCATGTAGCGATTGGCAAAGAGCCGCTAACCTTGGTGGGTAGGTGACTTGTTTATTTCTAGAAAATTCACAAACATTCTCACACAAAGGAACAAAACTGGATCTGTGTTCTCATCTCCTGGCTAAATGATGAAGTAATCTGGGTGTTGCGCAAAGGCAGTAACATCCATCTCCTTCTTTCTCAATTGCTTTTCTTTCTTTCTCTCAGAAAAGCAAATATTTCATGCCAAATAGAAAGAAATTTCAGTTTTCAATACAATGCAGAAAAATGTACATTTGTGGTAAAATTTATTTTTTCTCTTCGTCTTAGCAACAGGAAAAAAAAAGAGTAGGTATCACAGCTCTGCCCCAGACATTTCTCTCAGGCAATATGTTCTCAGACTCCCCATCAAATAACCCATTCCATTACTCCCCCCTTTCCCAAAATACATCTACTATGTCAGAAGTGCTTCTTGATGGCAGTCAGCCTGCTGTTCAGTGACAGACTCACTTACAGAAGAGTTACCACATTTATTTTCAGCCTAGGATTTCTACTAAATCTTTCTGGATATCACATTACAACTTTAACAACAATACTCCCCCTTTTCTCCCCACCACATAAAAAACCCCCAAAAATTCCAACCAACCATTAAACACCCCCTCTTCCTGCCAAACCTAAGCCAAACAAAACTCTCATTTAACAGAGAGTTTCAAATGTTTTCCTAGAGTTGAAGGAAATAACCAAGTGATAGGCTTGGATGTTATAAATAGGTGTATGTGCACAGGCAGGAAAAAAAAGCAGAAAGACTAACATTCTGCCTTTTAAGCTAGTTGACATGGTACAATGGTAATTCAAATCTTGGCCATCTAAAAATACTGAAACCAGTTTTAACTGTGAGCAATCTTAACCTCCTAGAAGCAAACATACATTATGTACTTCTTCAATGAAATTTTTAAGGTTGAATTTAATTGGATATTTTAACAATTCTTTTATGGTATGTAAAGACACATGGCTTAAAAATCCCCATTTAGAGGTGAGTACAATTCACATTTGAAACTACAGTTAATGTCCACTTGTACTGGAAAAATGAAGTGTGCGACTGCTATTGAAGTGCATTGCTATGCAAGGACCTCTTGATAAGGGGGAAAATATCAGTTTGATGTTGTTTTCCTGGGAGGCAATTAGAGCACCTGTGCTATTCGTAGTGATCTGTATTCCTAAAAATAAATAAATAAATAAATACATACATAAATAAATAGCATCATGGCAAGTTTCCCTGGAGCAGAACCAGTGTTTGTTTTCCATATCTAGCTTCTAAGCCCTTCTTCTCTTCACCAACTGCAAGAAAGAAACCTGCATGACTGTAAAGTTTTCCTGAACGCACAACAGCTTTGTTAACCCAGCAGCAGCTTCATTTGGTCAACCCTTCAGCTGGGAACAAAGGCGTTTTGCCAGAACAAGGTCTGGGAAGTCTCTAACACTCATCTGGCATCTGCAGTCCTGGGGAGGGCCGGGCAGTGGGAGCTGTACTCATCCCTCGGCCGCTGCTGCCATCGCCATGGCAACTTGGGTTGCCCGGAGATGTGGTGGCTGATGCTCCCAACACGGCAGGCTTGGGCTCATGCACCCATTCAGCTGCCCTTCACATCCCTCCCCCTTCATTTTCTGCTTTGATTTATAAGAACCTGGTTTTCTTTATCGTTCTGTTCCATTTCCTCCCAGTCCATGGTACATCCAGGTCAATTTTAATAACTAGGAATAGCTAAAATACCTTTATTTGCTCCTTCCCTTAAACAGACATAAAAATACCTGGAATACAGCCAGACAAGCAAATGCAAGAAGTCAGTCCAAATATGCTAATTTTTTTCACAGGTGGCTTACATTTCTTTCACAACAACTGATGGGGAGAAGAAAAGATTTATCCCTAAATAACGGAGCTGCTACAGCAATAGAGTAAAAGCAGCTATATGGGTGGGCAATAGTCTGCATGGTGAGCCAAGATAAGAGGAAACAGTAATTTAATTATCCCAAAGCACACAGAGTTGTGTTAATTTGAGCTGAATCTGAATTAACTGAAAATACTGTACCAGAAAATAAAACATGTAAATAAAGTGTTTCAGAAGCACTCTTCAAAACTTTTATCCTAAACAAAACAGTGAACTTCAAGCTGCTTTTTCCTGTTGGACCACACATTTAAGGCAGGAAGCTGCTGTGAGTTGTTAAACCTTTGAAAACACCATAGACTCGTTACTTTTTTTTTTGTAATGCTTTTGAGTTTATCGAATGCAAACTCCACTCAGAACAATGGCTATAAACAGTCCTTCAGGTGACTCATGCTAACACAGCTGGGCAACTGAACTAGCTAGTAATCAAATAACATCCCAAGAAATTAGCATACTTCAAGACTCTAAGAATCAGTTTGACTATGATGTCAGCTGCTACATTTTTGATAGCAATCTGTATGTAAGGAAAAAGTACAAAACGTAGATACTTCTCTGATTTCTTCCTCCAAAGGAAGTGCTTTATTTTCTCTCTTTCTTAACATGGGGAGAATGACTATTACCAGAGTAGGTTTTAAAAAGTGACTCAGAGATAAAACACAATCCCATTTCTAGTACCACTGTTTATATGAAATGATTTATTTTCATCTTTCTCTTCATATTCAAAAGCATCAAAAGAATGAGCACAAATGAAACAATTTCTAAAAATTAACAGGAAAAACCTATAAACACTTTTTCTTTAAACCAACAGACCTCTGTCCCAAGTCCTACCTGCAATTATTTCTATTGTATTAGAAATTAAACGTTTAGGTAAACTTTGATTGTGACGAAGAAATATGAAAATTTTTATCAAAAGTGTCTGTAGTGTAATTTTTATATTATCTTGTTGCTTTGGATGATAGTCTTATTAACCTGCTTTAAGGATTAACTTAGTTCAGCAAATAATATTGGTTAGACTGCAGTAATTCTTGCTTCCTTAAACTGCTAAAAATGTAATTTGCCAACAAGAAAAAATAAGTAATATTAATTGGAAATCTATTTTGAAAAAAAAAATCCCAAAAAAATCACTGCTTCTGTTTGATTGATGCATCGTGATCAAGGGAGTTTCAAGGTTGACTCAATTTTTTGTTAATAATTAATGGGATTTTATTTACAAAAATGTAAAATGGAAAACAAGTACAGATACTTCCCATGAATACATATTACAACAGAGCATCTCTCGTGCATTGATCAGTAATGAGTTATTATATGCACTCCAATCATAAATCCCAGTGGAAAGTTTAGCTGATAGAAGTTCTATTCTTAGGCTGACTTAATAAGCCTGGACTGATTTACTGAGTAAATTGAAAGATATTTCAGCTTCCTTGGATGAATTTGTTCACTTCCACATACTCACTTCTATGCAAGTTTAAGAACTAAACATCAAATCCACCACTGCTCATATACCTCAAAGTTAAGTAACTCCTCAAAGAAAACAGGTAAAACATCTGTTAAAGTAGGTTACTTTCATCACACAGAGGAAGGATTTCAATATGAACTGAAAATGGCATAAGCTCAAAGCTCAGATTTAATGTCTGTGATACACCAAATATGAACATGTTAAAAGACATTCAAATACCAATTATGATACTTTTAGCATTATGCAGTGTGAAAACTACGAAGTTCTTTTTGTCCTAAAGATATGCAGCAGAACTTAATACTGCAGAGAAGCACTACGCTTCATCAGAAGAAAACAGTTCAAGCGCAATATATTTTTCTCATCAGTACACCTCATATAAGTGTACAAAGTATGTCATTAGTTCCAAAATCCGAAAATCTTGTTTAGGACAGCAATACTACAGTGCTGTTTTCCAAATAAAAAGCACCTTGAAGTAGACTTCTCCACTAGCTTGCTCAACATATTCCAAGAAAATGAACAAATTATAAAATTATATTGCACTCAACTTAGTTTTTAAAGGTGGACAATTTGATGTAAATAGAATTCTACATTAATAAACAGAAAAAAAATATTAAGTCTGTAATCTGCAGTTGAAGCCAAGAACATAGGGCAATGGAATGCACTCTTTACTACCACTAGCACACACACTGGCAGCTTAAGGAAAGCTTTCCATTTATCCTATTTTCCTATTGTTCTCCCTAATTTGTTTACCTTTGAAAAAGTCAAAGTGGCAGATTAATTTCAGTCAAACTTTATTTTCATATGAAACACAGTTAGCACTTTTGTTAAAAAGTGTTCTTGACCAAGTGAGTTTTCTTATCACTTGCAGAAATGTATTACAGTAATGCAAACATTCAAGTAACTTTCACTATGTCAGTGCAGGCTAAGGGTATAAAGGTTTTTAAAGTAAAAATAGGAAGCAATGCCCGTTTGTTTGGTGACTTTTTTCAAATGAACTAAATTAAAGCAAAGAGGTACTAAGTCTAAGAAAAAATACCCTGCAACTACTCAATGCACTGGAATTGTAGAATACAGATGAAGAAAATCTTGTTTCACTGTATGGTGCAACCCCAGAACTAGCAGATCTTGAAGTGCATCGAGTAGCAAAATCTGAGCAAAACCAGATTCTGAGTGACATCTAGTTTTGGATGGGAGGTCTAAGCATACGATGTTTGAATCTCACTCCACCACCTTTTCCTCAGATCTCTAAAAGGATGTAAACTGTATGGCTCTTTAATTTAAAAATATTTTATGACTTTTGGACAGCACATTAATTTAAGTTATTGCTGACTGGTCTCTCATTTAGCTTTAAGTAGTTAGGATATAATTTATTTTAATGTTTCTCTTGGGACTTTCAGTCAGTGGAAAAATAATAAAAGTATATTTTGTGTTGCTACAGCTTTCCCAGAAAACATCAGCTGGAGATCCTTTGCAGCCTTTCTGGTTGCTTAGTTCCTTCAACATGCACAATTTCACCAAAGCTTTATTACTAATGTGAGTGTAAAAGACTTCTATAATAAGTAATATTTTCATTTTTAGACCACAGTACATTTTATAGTTTATTGGCACAGGTCAAAAATGCCCTTTTTATTAGGCTAAATCTGCAGTTACAGACTGAAATGGGAGTAAAAAATATTTTATACACCAGAGTTAAGTGGTTCTGTTGAATACGCTAATGTGCTATAGGACTGATAAATGAGAGAGATGGGTTAGAATCAGGATGCTGTAAGATGTGATTGGGGACAAGAAAAACTATCATTAGCTATCATTCATATGGTTTCTGATGTGAATAGAAAGGAAGAAAAAAGATCCATGAAGGAAGATCAGAACCCAAATCAAGAAATTAGGATATAGCTAGTAGTATGTGCAATTAAGAAGTCATTACAGTTTTTTTTTTTAACTTCTAATATTAGAGATAACCCTTTTTTATTTGACAGGCATTGGAATGTGGAAAAGAAAGAAATTAATTCCACTCCAGCATGCTTTGTTTTCTGTCCCATAGGAAGCAACTATTCCAAATAATATAATCCAATCACAGACTGTAAGATTCCTGTATTTTTGACCCCATTGAAACAAATACAAGATTTTATAATAGCAGCTCTCACTACATAACAAGTTTTCAATAAAATGATCTCAGAGCAACTGCTGTTAGGTGGATAAACAGAGACTGGGTAAGCTCAGCAGAGAGTAATTGGCTGTGTCCTGTTTTCAGTCAGCAGCTGGCAACAGAGAAAGAACAGACTTAAAGCACTGGGTAAGCTCAGAGACTGATTAGTCAGGAAGCTATTGCTAAAGGCAGCAAGAGTAGGAGCTATCCCAGGAGCTCTCTCACAGCAGTTTTCTCTGCCCTGTGAGACACAACTGGAAATTCCTTAATGCACTCTGCCCTTCATTTATTTTTGCTACTGGACATTTGAGAGCATTTAAGAATGTTACTTTTTTGAGTAGTTGCCTGATGATGGATCACACAGAATTAAAATGATTTTATATTTCTTAGAGAAAGGGGAAGACTACCATCTACAGTACAATTATAAAACTAGGGATCCCATAATAGCAAAGTACGTTTTATTCTGTGCTGAATGGCCAAAATGGTGTTTGTAGCTACTCACGCATCAATCCTGATTTACTCTTTACGCTGGAATTAAGATCTCATCTTGCATTCCAGGAAGGTTGCATAACTTAAAACCACACTACTGATCTATTTACTTTTAATCCAACTAGTTAAAGCATGAGTAGATAAAAAAATATTATTGCACTAGCAATTTAACACAAATTACACAAGCATACTCTATAGTAAAGGAAAAGAGACGAGTATCAAAATACTAGAATTTGGAAGCATAACAAAGTTAGCTATCCAAATTTAATGTAAATTTTGAATGTATGCATGTAAGAGAATTATATATTTTTTGCCCCTTGGAAGCACTTGTATCATTCATTGTCTAGGACGGAATATGAACTTAAAGAGCAGCTATTTAAGCTACTGTTTCATCTGCAGTATTGAGTGTACTGTGTCCTGTTTTACTACCCTTATTATACACAGAGACAGAGAACTAAAACATGAACAACCCTTATCAGGTCTCTGAGCCTCAAGCATTTTAATTAGAGGCATGAACCCATTTACTATTAACAATTTATATAGGCTAACTCCTGTGTAGGATGGGTATCTACCTTTCTCTAGCCACTACAGGGAGCCTAAACACCTTAATCTGCTCATCTATTTATGAGGTATTTTATCTGTTCAAGAGACTAACTTTGGAGGTCAGTTAGAAATGCTTAATACCTGATTTCCCAGAGTAATTAACATTATAAAGCACTTTATGTGTTTGGTACTTTGATTCTACCTTTCAGTGCAATTGTAGATGTCTGTAAAGAGAGCCCGAAGACCTTAGTTTAAAAACTAAACAATATAAATTATGAAAAATTCCACCAATCTACCAGAAGACTGGGAAGGAGGATCCTGTAAACTACAGGCCTGGCAGCCCGGCCTTGGCACTGGGGAAGGTTACAGAACAGATCATCTTGAGTGCCATCACAAAGCATGTGCAGAACAAATAGGGCATCAGGCCCAGCCAACAAAGGTTTGGGAAAGGCAGGTCCTGCTTGACCAACCTGATCTTTCATGACCCAGGTGACTGATGAAAGGCTGTGGACATAGTTTACACAGACTTCAGTAAAACCCTCAACACTGTCTCCTACACCATTCTCCAGGAGAAGCTGACAGGCCATAGCTCAGAGAGTGCACTCTGCTGGATGAAACACTGCATGGATGGCCAGGCCAACAGAGTGGCGAAGAAAGGAACTAAACCCAGCTGGAGGCCACTTGTTAGTGGTGTTCAGTCTAGGGAACCAGTCCTGTTAACATCCTTACTGATGATCTGGATGAGGGTATCAAGTGTACCCTCCTTTAGTTTGCAGATGACACTGAGCTGGGTGACAAATGCTCATATGCTGGAGGTCAGGAAGTTTCTGCAGAAGATCTGGACAGGCTGGATAAATAGACTGAGGCCAATTTGAGTAACAACAACCCCCTGCAGCACTACAAGCTGGGGGCAGAGTGGCTGTAAAGCTGCCCAGTGGAAAAGGCCCTGGGGGTGCTGGTTGACAGCAGCTGAACATGATCCAGCATGTGCCCAGGTGGCCAAGAAGGCCAATGGCATTCTGGCCTGTATCAGAAATAGTGTGGCCAGCAGGAGCAGGGCCATCCCATTCTTGAGGCACTCAAGTCCTCTAATTGTTTATGGGCCACTCACTACAAGAAAGATATTGGGGTGCTGGAGCATGTCAAGAGAAGGGCAATGGAGCTGGGGTTGTTTATCCTGGGAAAAAGGAGGCTCAGAGTAGACCTTATCACTCTCTACAACTACTTGAAAGAAAGTTGTAGCAATGTGGAGGCTGGCCTCTTTTCCCAGGCAACCAGCAACATGACAAGAGGACATAGCCTCAAGCTGCACTAAGGCAGCTTCAGGCTGGACACCAGGAAGAATTTCTTCACTGAATGGGTGGCAAGGCTTTGACATGGGCTATCCAGGGAGGTGGAAGGGCCACCATATTTGGTAGTGTTCAAGAAGTGTGGCACTTAGTGCTGTTGTTTAGTTGATATGGTGGTGTTTGATCAAAGGTTGAACTTGATTATGTTGGAAGTCTTTTTCAACCTTAATGATGGTATAAAAACCAAAAAAAAAAGTTTAGGATCAGAGGAAAGGATGGGGCACTCTGACCAAATTGTAACAAGGTCCTCCACAAGCTCCTCCCTCAGCCTAATTGCTGAATTTGGCATTGTGTTCATATGAGTTAATCAGCAGATTTAGAAGCATTAGGTTGACTGAGAAAGCTCTTGAGCTACCGAGAGCAGAGTGAAAGATTAGATACCATAAAGTTCACTTTCTCTTAGAAAAGATGGATCAAAGGAGATATTTACATTTTAGAACATAAGAAGAAAAATATATATTCAGTCTCCCTTCTCTGGTAATGACAGCAATAAAATGCACCCACTGAAATAAGAATATGTCCTCAGATAAATGAGATAAATGTTTCTGTGCTTATGCACTAAAAAGAAAGAAATTTTGGCAAGGAATTGAGAGTATTTAGGGATTAATCTCTGCTTTTGAAAGTAAGGCAATACAAAAAAAATCACCAAATTTAATTATGACTACAGCAAAAAACAACCAAAATCAGAAAATGTCAACCTTATACAAAGCTATAAAAGCAGAATAAGCCTTTATGCATTAATAGGTTTTATATTCTGATCCCTTCTCCACAGCCTAGAGAAAACAATGGGAAGATCATCACCTTTAAGACTTATTTCTCTGGCTAATATGTAACTGTAGTAACTCAAATGGCTGCCTTTCAGCTAAGGCACACAACTCTGACAGGAATTTCTTCTGTTGTTAATAAATTTAGTTACCCACCTAAAAGACCAGTAAAACTTAGGTGCCAAAGTTAAGCTGGATAATGAAACATCTCACTCAGCTGTGTTTAACCTTGGTTCATCAAGATTTATTGTTCCCTCAAGGAGAGGCTTTAAACCACATTTTCTGTATCCCTGGAAAGTTACCTTCTGTTCATTAGCCCCTCTGCTCACAGAGCTCTACTATAAATAACAAATATTAGTGAGTCTACTGATTCAAATACTCATAATGGATGGGGATGGATGGTAATGATTCCTGCCACATTCTTGGACATCCTTCTGAAACTGCATAGCTTGATTAGGTGTAGTACACAGATGCTCAAATATCTTCTGAAACCCCCAAACTGGGCTGTGATATCCAAATTTGTTCCAGACCTAAAAGCTATCCTGCCTCAAGTACACAAAGTAGACTGTCTAGAGTTAATTTAAGTACTTTTATGTGCACTGTATTATAATGCACCATGTACACTCATCTGTTTTCAAATACAAGGAAACAGGCTTAAAGCCTAAGAAAACAAATAAAAGAAAAACCTCTGGAATAATTATTTGCCTGTGCTAAAAATCTGCTGAGATTTCGTTCCATTTCCCTGTTTATGACACCAAGGAGTCCTGATGTAATATTTTCAATTTCTTATTTTATCATTTTGCTATGCTACAAGGACGGAGAAAATCAAGAACTGCAAGTTTGAATAATGTAGAATAAATTCACTCTTAATTTTCCAAATCCCAGTCTTTAGATTTTTTAAAACCCATGGCAAATATGGCCAAGCTTATAGGGCCAGGTAACAGTTTTTCTTTTATTTCTCTGGAATGTTGAGTTAGATAATATCAGGAGAAAAAAAACAAAACAAAACAAAACAAAACGAACCACAACAACAACAAAAACCCGAACATGATAAAAACTCTTTTCCCAATGGAAATAAAAAACTTCAACATTATAGATAAAGTCTTCAAAAGAAGACATCATGTCAAACTATTGTAACAGAAAGACTATGCTACTAACTAGACACTTATAGTCTCCCCTTATAGAAAGAAGTATACACTAGTTATCCTCCAGGAAGTAAAATCATCTGTGAAATTGCATAGACTTCATACGTTTTTTTCTGTTTGGTTAAAACAATTTTGCTTTAAAAAACAGTTGGCTTTTTTTTTAAAGCAAAAGATTACCATGCCAAGGATAAAAGCCAGATTACTTCACAGTGCATGCTGAAAGGGAATAGACTGATTAGCCTAGTATCTTCCAAAACCAAAATATTCTTTCCTGAAATCACTTAAACTGCAGCTTCCAATCTTGGATTTGAAACCCACATCACCATAAGAGAGGATTTGCAGACCAACCTGCTCACAGTATTCCAGACAATTCAGGGGAAACCTGTCCCTCATACCTCCTGCATTCAGGCAAGAGCTGCATTTGACCCCTGCATTTCCTTCCTTTATGGATGATATCCAGGTTTGAGCCACCAAAAGGCCTTATGAGGCTTCAGACTGTTTTGCTGGGATGCAGATATTGCCTTAGGCATGTATAGTGGAAATACACAGGACTCATCTATTTTTTGAATGAAACAAAGATACTGGATTTATCAAGCAACTTACAGGCACAAGCACTAATTCTGATACAACTGAACAGCCAATTTCCCTTTAGAGTATTCAAAAACTTGAAAGTAAATCTTTGAAGTGTTCCCACCCCAGTGAAAGAAAGAAATTGAAGATACCCTTGTTTTCTCTGCATGCTTGCACCTTTGCAGACGATTGGCTATAATGAAAAAAGCCAGCCAGAAACATAACAGTATTTTTCTATACAACATTTTTGTTCTGTTATAGCAACCACTTAGGAAAAAACCAACTTTATTCTCCCAAAGAAAGAAAAAATCTCAGAACATTAATGGAACACATTTACCAACATGGCAAAAAAAGATGACTTAAGAAAAGCACTTTAAAGAATTTAATGAATAATGTTTTGTGCTTTCTCTAAATCTTTTGAATTCTGACTGATTAAACAATGTTGCATTAACCAGACATCACTGGAGTCGCCAAACAGAATCAGGTCAGGAATAATAGTCTGTTAGTATCTCAGATTTTGTCCCCAGTGAAGTCCTTAACCAGAGAAAACTCATTTTTAATGTCTAGCTGATGAAAATTTCCGACCTAATATTTCATTTGTGGTTTCTTTATGAAAGACAACACCTTTAAGAAAATATGTGTGTGTATCTATCTATCTATTTTATTTATGGCTGTTGTTCAGCGAATCTGCAATTCAGATCAAAAAAAAAAAACCTCTGAAGAATGAGGAAGGAGTTTAGATACTACTTGTTCTTAACATTCAGAAAACAGAAGTGAAACAGACTGGTAAATTTATACCTAAAATCTTGTTTAACAAATATGGAAGAGACTTGGAAAGTGCTCTGAGAAGTGACAGAATCTCTTTGCTATACATATAAACTTGGTAATTGTCTTCGAATGGGAAGTTATGTGTGACTAAAAAATGAAAAGACAAATATGGGTAAATTGCTGCCAATTTACAGCTCCCTTTGCAGATTTAAGATTTTCCACTGATAAATTTTCAGCTGACTGCTTTGAATATATAACTTGCCTGCTGTAGCTTTTGGAAATCTGGTTACCTGCCTAGGCAATTATGAAGCTGACATTTACTGAATGTGCAATTATGGAATATACAGTGTCACTGCTTTCAAATGTCACCTCTTTGCTACCGTTCTTATCTTGCAGAAAGTGTCCTTGCCTCCCTTGAGAGCTGTGATCTTATTCAACTAATACCAATGAACACTGGCAAAATATTTACAAAAGCAATTAGCTCTTCTGAGTGTCTAATTTGACATCTTCAAAGGGTCGCATTTCAGGAATGAAGTTGTCAAACCTCTAGAGAAAAAGCCCTATTATAAGGTCCACCTTGTCTCAGGGTAGTACTTAAAATTTTTACTCTGAAAAAGCTTAGGTTCTCCTTTTTGCCTACATTATGTTCAGATATAATGCTATATGATAAGATATAGGGTGAAGGATATGTGTGCAACATCACTCATGAGAGTTGATAAGGAAAATCTCACAAGACTTTAATAAAATAGACTAGAACATTTTTTGTAGGATTACAATTCCTCCTCACCTTTCTAAATAGAGGTTGCCATTGTGTGTTTAGCTTATACTAGGGGCAAGATAGCATTTTTATCTGTATAGATCAGTATTTTCGCAGTAATAATATGCAATTGCTACTAATTTGAAGTACCTTTTTCTACTCTTAACAGTCTCCAACCATTTTTCAGTATTCTGCATTTTAAAATAAGTAAATGATTAAATAAATGAGTCATTTATACCTCTCTATGTCTGTCTTTATTTTAATAAACATTTTGTTAGAAAAGGTCCCAGAAAAAAAAATTCTCATTTTTCATCCTAAACTCCTGCTGGCTGCCATGCCTTCTGTGTCGGAAACTTTCTTCATTCTAACATTAAATTATGAGCGTGAGAGACTGCTGTAAACTCTGCATCAAAATTAATCTTTTTCTTAGATATTTTGGAATGAAAATTCTTCAGGGATATTTTTGTAATGGTATGTGTATGCAACTGTGGCAATGAAGAAATAGTTCTAAGGAAAGAAATAAAAATGTACAAATTCACTTTCCTTGTCTGGATATTATTTTTTCTTTCCATACATGCAAAATTGACTTTTATGGTCAGTTTCTTTGAACTCTACTGTATGCTCTAGGAAAAAAACTATTATAAACAGTGTGGATGGTTCCAGGGGAATTATATCTGTTAGAATAAGCAGCAATTTTACTTGACCTATGAAGTCAATATTGAAGTGAAGGTTTGGTCTTAAAATGGCAACAACTGAGAACCATTTTTTAATAGAAATCCTATTACATGTTTTCCTTTCATAACAGTGCCTACAGTTATTCCATGTCTTCTACTGAGAAAACTTGTCTATTGAGTAAAACTTCACAAAGCTTAACAAAAATTTTCTCTGCCAGAGGTACCGAAGTTTTGTGATCACACAGCTAAACGTGCACAGTGCCTTGAATGCAGTATCTACCATGAAGGACTGCTAATGCTCAAGAGGGTGTCTTTACTGCTAACATGTTCTGGGGAAAAAAGTTATCTCTAAGGGTAGCTTCTTCATTTCCTAATGTTCACTACATGCAGTTGAGGAAAAGACAGCAACATACACAGACTTAAAAAAAAATTAGGTTGAAATGCCAGTCATAGCTTGCTGTCACATAAAATGATGAAATAAAAATGACCTCTACATGGTCACACTGTTTCAAGAACTAAGATGAGCTTGAGCTCACTGTCAGCTTTGCTTGTCAAAAATAAGGTAGCAGAGACATTAATATGAGTATCAGATGACAGTTCTATTATAAATACAAGATGAAAAGAACCCAATAAACATGAAAAAGGGTTTCCTTATGCCTAATTGGGACAGAATGACATTACTACATAAGGGTTCTATTTAACAGAAGTCTTTAAAATGCTTCAGACTACATGTGACATGAAAATTATTCTACTGTGCACAGATTTACTGAACAAACAGCTATAACAATTACAACCATCTCTTACCATGAAAGTTTGATCTCAATATAGAAACAAGACTTTTTTGTCACCTTTATACATGTAGTCCACAATGCAGTTACTGATTGTGACAGAAAGACTTCTTTCAACCTCTGCAGTCTCAAAAAGCAATAGTTTTTTTGCTTGCATTTTATTTTAGCTTTTCTTTACTCAGAGTATTTTTAATATGGTTTGCTTGTAAAGATAGTCTTTCTGCTGCATTTGAGGTATGTGTTTATATACAATCAAAGCTGCATCTCAAATTTGCATTCATGCAATTCAGGTAGCATTAGCCAAGCTAATGCTACCGCAAATAAATGCGTAGCCATAGCAGCAGAGAACTTGATGCAGGCTGAAAAACCTGACCAAAAACTTAGTGAATAATGCAGCTTTCTGTGCTGCAGTGGGCTCTGCCTTGGATATGCTGTTCCATGTATCTGAACTTCAGTAGCTTGAAATAAACATAAAAGTTGCATATATGCCTTGACTCTTGTTGTAAATAATTGATAAACTTAGATCAGCCATAGGTATTAGCTGCTTGAAATGAGCTAATGTGTAAAATCCTGATCACTGAAAATTAAGTGCTTTCTTCTGCTTCCTCAGTAAAAGATCCTCGGTTAGATAAACCACTAAAACTGATACTTTGCTTGTGTCAAACAGTGCTCTGAGTTGGAATTACAGCAAAAGCATATGCCACAATATTTACCGCTGTCCATGGTCCTTTGCAGTTAAAGCAAACTGTAACATTAATAGACAGATTTGCACATAGATGTAATTCAGTACGCAATTTAAAAATAAAAACCACTATGAATGGGAACAAAAGAAACCAATCATATCTATATCCACTAGTATCTAGTATATATTGCTTGCATTCTTAAGGCTTTAAAACACTTCCAAGATTTACCAAATCTAAATGTTATGCTGCACTTCTGTTATGCAGCTGGAATTTTTTTCCACAAGAAATATTGTGACTTGATGAGCCTTTTCACAAACATTAAATATACAACTGGTAATTCTGATCACAAAAATAAAGCAGATTTAAATTTGACAAATCCCACATATCACAGAATCACTAGTTTGGGAGAGACCTTCAAGATCATCGAGTCCCGCTAATGCCTTCATACCCCAACTAAATTATGGCACCAAGTGCCACATCCAATATTTTTTTAAACACATATCATGCTAGAAAGAGGCAATCTGTTCAATAACAGAAGAATGCAGTAGGATTGAAAATAAAACAACACACATTTGGTTACCGTGGAATGTGGCATGAAAATGAGCACTCCTTTTTGATTAGAAGTATCAACTGAACTCTATCAGAGCTTCCAGAGGAGCTCAACAGGTCACGAAGAGAAAAATGGCCCGCACAATAGCTAGCATTTCACTGAATTTATTATTGCACTTTTTTTTCCTTAAGCAATCTATTTAGTTAAAGGAAACAATTTCAGTTCTCACTTCTAGGCCTGAGCAGCATTGGCTTGCTCATCTGTATTACTTTGTTTTACAGGGTTTGGCTAAGCCTGTGTAGGAGTTTTGGTAGTGTTGAAGGGTTTGGCACAGTCTGAAAAGCATATGCTAGTTTGATACCTTGTGTAGCATTGTACTGAGGGTGACTTTGGCAATGGTTAGAAAAATTTCTTTCCTGCTTCCATTTATATGACAGCTGTAGAGAAAGTGTGCATTCATAATATATTTCTCTCCCTTGTCATGCCCTGAGAGACATGGAACCTGTGTTTGTGTGTGATAGAATTAATTTCCTTCCTAGTAGCTGGTAGAGTGCTCTGTTTTGAATCGGGTCTACGAAGAATGTTGATAACACACTGATGTTTTAGTTGTTGCTCAGCAGTGCTCACCTGAAGGTGCTTACCTCAAGGAACTTTTAGGTTCCCATTCTCTGGGATTCTCACATCCTCTTAATGTGCCCTGCTCAGTGGACAGAAGCACAATAAACTGGGGAGGAGCATAGCTGGGACAGCTGACCCTAACTGGCAAAAAGGGATACTCCATACCATATGGCATCAGCATGCAAACTGAGGAAGTTGGTCAGGAGATATTGATTGTAAGGAAGAGACTGGCTCAGCATTGGTTCACAGTGGTGAGCAACTGTATTGTGTAACACTTGTTTCCCTTGTGTTTCATTCCTCTCCCTTCCTCTACTTTTTACTCTTCCTCCTTCTCCTCCTCCCTATTATTATTATTATTATTATCATCATTAACCTATTTCAATTATTACACTGTTCTTTTCTCAACCCATGAGCTTTACTTTTTTCTCTTCCGGGGGGAAGACAGTATGTGGCTTCAAGGTACTTAATTGCCAGCTTGAGGTTATAACACTATTTATGCTTGGATCTGATTTGGTTTCCACTTTTTTAAGAGAAGTATCTTTAATCACAAAGACTAAACTAGATTTTATTAATTTGGTTGGTTGTGTTTTGAAACAGAAGAGATTAGTTAGAACTTGATGGCACCTGCCCAGCAGAGATCACTACACTCTAAAGGATTTAGGACAGACATTTCAAGTCATGGCTTGTAATTCTTTTTGACTGTACAATGAATCCTAGGTATGAATCTGCTGTGTGCATTAATAGAATATATCTACTATATGTGAATCTGTCAGTCTCAGCAGAATGAACAGTAACCAAACCAGTTACCAATTAATCCAAACAGCCAAAACCAGTGCAGAATCAAACATGGAAAGCACCTGAATTGTTACGTAAGGACTTTGAGCAATCTCCATATATTTTAGCCTTACAGAAAGACAGTGGTTTGATTTTTTCCCATGATATAAAATTTGGCATCCGTTTGAAGTTTTAAGTTGTGAAAAAAATAGCAAATTAAGAACGACCAAGCCAATAAGATACGCCAGTTTTTTTGAAGTGGGCTGAAGCCATAGACTTCTTGCTTGTATGGTGTATATGTAATAGACCATTATATAGAGCATTCACCACTTATTATACACATATAGATAAAAAGAACAGGCTATTGAGCATGTATCTATACATAAGATATAAAATACAAGAAAAAATGATACAGAGAACAATAATGATATTATACACTGTTGAACTCAGAAACAGAAAATTAAAGAAACTTTATCATTATAATTCCTATCTTGACTGACCACATCGATTTCATTATTATCCAAAATCTATTTTGACACAGCGTCTAGCATTCATTCTAGACTGTATGAAACCTAAATGACCATATACTTCTACTAAGAAAAAAAAAAATGCTTTGAACTCACCATAATCTACACCAGGTTTGGTGGTCTCTTTGGCTCAAGATAGATGTAACAGACAGACATGGTGACAAGTGTCAACAAATCAAAAACACGCTAATGAATTCCCTAAAAGCAAGCTGAGATCTGTACTAGCCTGTTTCTAAGTTAACAAGACAAGTGAAAAAAATGTTGAATTAATTTTAAAATGTCTTAAAATTACACTGTCTCAAAATGCTCTATGGAAAAACTGACTTGGGTAAAAACAACAAAAAATCCAAGGATTTACTTTTATTCTTCTCTCCAAAGTTTGAACTTCAAACTTTAGCACCAAATTATATCTGTCTGATGTACAAATCCATTCATGGTTTAGACAAAGAATTTTTCAGCATTAAAATTGCCAACAATATGCTGTAGTTACTGCCAAGTAATATGCTGTAGACTGACTTAAGAACAAGTCCTACTAATTACAGTGTTCAGCACTAATTACAGATAGTTCAGCAGCTCACAAATTAATGTGTACTATAACTTTGTTGACACAACACTTCTTTTGAATTATACTGATAAACAATAGCTTAAACTATTCTAGCTTCAGCAACAAGAAAACCAAGACACACAGAATGAATGCCAAAAGTTCCTACATTTGGTATAATAAGCACTTAGTAACACTTAAAACATTACGCAATCTCTGCTTTCTATTACAGTTCCATAAACCCTAAACAACTTGCATAATAATTCTTAAGGATTATAAAAGTACTACAGTTTAAAAATATAATCAAAATTTAAAGAAATAAAATCCCACAAAAGATAGAAGAGTTTTGCAAAGTAATCAGTAAGTATAGTTTCAGGATGTACTATTCAGATGATTCTTAAAAAGCAAGTTCCAATATGGTTTAATACTCCACTAATGCACAAAACTGAAAAATAATCACAGCAGTCTTGAAAGCACAGATCAACTACATAAGCTAAGCTAAGCAGCGCATACAATTCATGAATATAGTTCATTACCATGGTTACAAGCTTTCAGCACAGGCCGCTGTGTGGTTGGACTGAGATTTTGTGGTATGTCTGCAAAAGCAAAGAAACAATGGAAATAAAACACCTGTTTGAAAGCTACCAGAGTATTACAACATTACAAAGTAGAAGTTCATGGATTTAGGAATTTAGGAATAAAAAGTTAAGTATTTCTTGGAACAAATGACAGTTATGTACCAAAGAAATCATTTGACTCAAACTCATGGAACAAGATAACTTTGACTTCCCCCATACAACTACAAACCCTAACAATTGGATGCATTGAAAAGTCTTGCCATAATGATCTGGCTATAATAATTTCAGTACATTAATTTCCAGTCTTACTGACATAAGCAACAGTCTGAATATCCCTGAAAACTGTCATTGCACAAACAAATTAAACCTGACAGTATCTAAATTCTAGAGCACTGGACCCATAATGCTTTTAACTTTCTCTGGGAAATAAAATCTAAAACAGAAAATTCACCTTTGGACCTTGGTGTCCTTCTCCTTCGGTCTCGAAAAGCCGCACCTGACTGCAAGGCCTCCAACAGGCTATCCATCACTCCAGTCTCCTCACCTTCTGTAAAGGAAAAAGAAAGAACCCTCTTGGTTACCATAGCAATATCAAAGCATAAAGAATACCAACAACAAAAAACAGTAATAATGGATACCAACAGTATTATTAAAACTATTAATTTTGAACTTTGACCAGTGCTTTAATATATACAAATTGCTCTCTTGCAGTTAACCAGATTTGGTCTTATAGAGATTGAACTAGACCAAATTCTATTCCACTCATTTCACACTCCTCTTTCTCTACACAGAGAGACAAGCATAGTTTTAAATGAAATGTCATTTCACCCATATTTTCATTTCAGTACCCTTCTACAACTGCAAATAATCAGTCTCGTGTAAGCTTTCAAGAGCTGTCCCTTATATGATTTGTTACATTTGACGAAAGATCATTCAGTTATTGTGATAAAAAGTTGAAATTGTTACTCAGTAGGGAGCAGATTGAACAGTATTGGACTGGATACGATACAGTGATATCCATAGGTAGCTTTAATCAAAAGCCATTTTCCATTCACATTTAATAACCTCTGGCCAATATTAAATAATTGATGTAGTTCAGGAAAATTCTACTTGTCGAATTACATGCTTATAATGCCTACACAAGTATATAATGGCCCCCAAAAGAATTATGAATGTTACTCTGAGATGGTAACCAAATTCAAGTATTAAATACTTTCCTTTTACTTCATTAAATAAACACATCAGAAAGTGTCATATTTTTGAACCTTGTTACCTATACTACTGTGTGTGTATGTATGCATGGGAGGACAAAGAACAGACATCCAGGGATTAACTACACAACAAAGAATCTCCACAGAGGAATAAAAAATTCCATGATAGAAATCTCATTATATCCCACTGGGCAAAACTCCCCTAGGTCAACACACATCTTAGATAGAGTCAGCAGTTATTGCTAACAGTGAATATGAAAATCAAGATCCAAACTCCCTGGTGCATATAACAAGATGCCAAGTACAGGGGAACAATTACTACCCTTGTCCTGCTGGCCACACCATTGCTGACACAAACCAGGATGCCACTGGCCTTCTTGGCCACCTGAGCACACACTGGCTCACTTTCAGCTGCTGTCAACCAGCACCGCCAGGTCCTTTTCCACTGGGCAACTTTCTGCCCCCAGTCTGTAGTGCTGCAGGGGATTATTGGGCCCCACATCCAGGACCCACCAGCTGGCCTTGTTGAACCTCATACAACTGGCCTCAGCCCACTGATCCAGCTTGTTCAGATTCCTCTACAGAGCCTTTTTGTCCTCCAGCAATTCAACACTTGTCACCCAGCTCGGTGTCATCTGCAAACTGACTGAGGGGGCACTCAATTCCCTCATCCAGAATATTGACAACGATACGAAACAGGACAGGGAACAACACTGAGTCCTGTGGAGGGCTACTCATGGCCAGTCATCAGCGGGATGTAACTCTACTCACCACCACTCTTTGGAGTAAGCCATACAGCCAGCCTTTTATCCAGGAAATAGTAACCCTTAGTTCTTTGCTTTTCTCTGCACTCTGTACTACCAGACTAGTTTTCAACCTTAGATAAATAAAAGTGCTATATACAAAACCAAGTAAGTGAAAATTAGCAAATAAATCATAATTTTGCCTAATATTTATATTTATGGCAGGTATAGAATAAACATGAAGACTGAAATACAAAATGTTTTCCATTTTGCTTTGTGCTTGTTATAATATGCTTTATTACACTAAAGTTTGTCCTCTTATGACTAATGGACAATCACACCTATTCATATGGCTTGGAATATAACTTATAAAAGAAATCACCCAGCCTATGTCTTCAGCTTCCTAATTGTTTGTTCAGGTTTGGTTTTTGGGGTTTTTTTGTTTTGGTTTGGTTTGTTTTTTTTGTTTTGGTGTTTTTTTTGGAGGGTTTTTGTGGTGTTTTTTTGTTGTTGGTTTGGTAGGGGAGTTTTTGTTGTTTAACTTTCTCCATCTGACATCATGCAATTCTCTAAAATGCTAATGGTCTGGAATGAATAAAGTCAGTGAATAGTTTCAAGCCAACATGATGTCTGAAGAAATTTTAATCCAAGCCACTAGTTACATTAATGAACATGAATGCTGGAGAAAAGCTTATAAGCATTTTGGACAACATCAGTTCAAAAAATACTGAATAATATCACAGTCACCAAAATGATACCATTAGTATCTATGGAAAAGAGTTCATAAGTTTTGTTTTAGGAAGCAGGAATAACAGAAGAAAAATTTCAATGCTATTTCAGCATGTAATGTTTCCTCATAAGCCTGTCCAAGACTACTACAGATTTCATAGTAATTTCAAAAACTTAACAATTTTCAGTATAAATAAAACCTGGTTACTAAAAAAAAGCTCATAAAATGAATTTAAAAAGAACAAACAAAACAAAAAAAACCACCAAAAAGACCAGATTTAAAATAATGAAACAGAAATATTGTAAACCCACAACTACTTGCATTGAAGCTGTAACATCTATGTGCACTACCTGTTTTTCACACTTATCTGAAATATTCTGGTAGTCACGAGATGGATTATGGATTAGTGCTTTCATTGACATGCAAAACAGTATTAGGAGAGCACACTGTAGTAGATTGAAACTTGAATTAAAAAACACCTCTAATTAGTTGTCCTGTATCCATGGATGTATTAAAACAAGCTAACCACTGCAAATAAAAGCAATCATAGTTAACAGTCTTTGTACCCAAAACATGTAGAAAGCCTGGTTTTCAAACTTGTACAACTTCAGTAGGCCCCAAATTCTGGTTTCTGATACCTACATCAGCAGCTGATCATGAAAACTTCTGTCAAGTTACATAGATAACTGTCAGTACCTTCACTATTAATAATATTGCTGAATTATTAATCATGTTGTCCAAAAATGATGGGAAGATTAAGAAATGAGAGTCTACTATGCAGTATTTGAGAAATCTTTTACATTACCTTCGGAGAGCTGTATACAAAATTGCTGCCATGACAGTACAAGAGTCAGAAATACTATTCGATACTAACACTTCCTAAGGGACCTTTAAATCGGCTTTCACAAGCTGCTGCAGATGACTGGCACCACTCCCAACCGGCTTCCTAATTAGTCAAATGTATCAATCTTTTGACATCACAGAACTAGGAATTCTAGTTGGCTTGCAGATAGCTACACAGCCCACAGTAACTCCTTTGAGAAAGATACCCTTTTATGATTTAAATGATCTCTCTCAATTGCAGAATAGAACACTTTTTAATACCATACCTAATTAAAACTCATACAACTGTCTTTTAAATACCATCTAAAGGAGAAGTAAACTTCCCAAAGTAGCTGGTGAGTCTTGCCCTTGACATTTCAGTGCCAAGTCACATATAAACTATCTAATTTCATAATCACATCTTTTAAAATGTTAAGAATATTAAAGACCCATCTCCTCTAGTGCACTGAGTATCATAAACTTTACATGTACACCTATAATCTCTTATAATGATAGCAACAGATACTGCAGTTAGTAGTGACACCTGCATTTCATGTACTTATAAAGAACAAATTATATATACCATAATTCCAGGAGCAGTAGCCCAATAACATGATAGAATCACAAATACCATTAGCAATATGGTTTTATAAAAAGAGTGTTATAACAAGATTATTTTGGATGAAAAATGCTTTATTTTTACAGTTCCCCTGAACATGTCCAATATAAAATAAACCACAGAACATCAGGACTCCAAAAGTTCACTTTACCAGGAGAAAACATAATAATATGCCTGTTTCCCTTTTCACAGAATCAAAGCTTTATTCAGCTATGCTTCTCACAAAAGAAAATACTAAGAAGTTTCAAAAAAGCAAACCAGGGATTCTTTAGCATGGTTTCTCTTGATGTTACTTACTAAATCTGTACACTTAAGAGATTTAGATACAGGAATTTTGACTATCATCTTCCATCTGCCTTTATTTATGATATTGCAAGTACATGCAGATTTTTGTTATACTCTAGGTAAGAAAAAGGACCAGCTCCTAAAACCAAACACTAAGTTTCACATGAAATTAAAACCACACAACTTGGACAAATATATACATTAAAAAGAGACTGTACAGATTCCTTAGCTGTTACAGAAGGAAAAGGGTGCAAAACCTCAAGGGCTACTCCTGAAGTCATCTGGACAGCTGAGTTTACTTATCATTGTTTCATCTTTGATGTAACTCCATAGCAGCACTCAAGCCTTTAACTAATTCAACAACAAACTTAGAGTGCTGAAGCTATCAGATTTGTTTTCCTCATCTTAAGAATTAAATCCTCTCAATTCAGCAAGTGTCAGAATTGCTACCTTTTTACTCTTGTTTGCTAAAATACACACTGCTTTTTTTTTCCTCCTCTTCATCTCAGGACATAACTCAAATTAGACATACTGCACCCAGTTTTTAACTGACTAAAATGTAAGCCCTTCACAGCCATCTTCCAGGTTTAGCTCCATCGTGTCTTGTGCATTTATGTACAAAAATTTCGGAGGAAAATGATTACCAGGCTTGGGACAGTGACAGCTGAGATGTTTCCAGATAATATGCGCAACTAAAGAAAGAAGAAAGTTACTTTTAACTTTATTAATGTTGTACCTTTACTTTAAAGACATCATGAGAAGTCCTTTATATTTGTTTTGTATAAGAACTGATTTTGATCAGTGCAGGCTACAAAGCACTGCTGAGCTGACTAAAGGCATCCATCTGAGTAAAATTTGAAATACCATTCTCTGAATAAAATCACAAGAGGAAAGCTTTAGCCATGCGTAGTTTTGAATGACTTTAGCTCCCGGAAGCTGAACAGCAGGACCACAGAGAGGAAGATAATTTAAGCCATCAGTGCAGCAGTCAGCTCCAATGTTTTGGATGTGGGTTCCATCTTTTCAGTCTCAGAGGGTAAGGCAGTCAGATTCCGTGCAGTATTCATAGTGCTGATGTGAACAATTTCTAGATCTTTCACCCATACATATGATCAGGGCAGACGACTTTTTGAAGGCTTTTACATTGTAAACATAAAAATATAAAGCAAGCTTAATGTTTCAATGAAACAGGCTAATCAATGACTACCTACACTCTGAGTCTTTATGCCAATGAAATTCAGATGCAATTTTGCAAAGAAATTGCAAGTGCATGACAACAGCAAGTTTTTCCAGAAATGCACAGGATATATAGACAACAACTTGAACTTGTTCTAAGGCTTTGAATTTTTTCTGGTAAAAGCCATAGCAGCAATCAGATAATCTTCTGACAGGTGAGTTAAGGAATACATGACTATCAGTCTGACTTTCAATAACAGTGCACAAACTAGAGGCATGACTCAGAACACAGGGATTCCCTTAACACTGATAAAATTTTGGAAGAATCTTGTTATGATACAGATGTAAGAAAAATAAAATTTCCAGTGTAGAGTTACAAGCAGAAATAGCTGCCAAGTGTGGATTGGATGAACTGTCTGAAAGGACAACTCCTTTTAGATTTAGAAGCATTAAATCCAACTTCAGAAAAATATCACTATTTGCAGTGACTTCAGGAAAAAAACCATATAACAGCCCTTCCAGAATTAAAACACATGGACATACCTCACTGTTCAAATCAACACTCTAGTCCAGTATCAGAAGTTACATTTCTTACTTATGCCCAACACAAAGTGTTGTGCATAATATAGTGCTTCAGAGGCCTTGGCAAGTATACTCTAAATAGTAGATTTCATGCTATCTTGCTTCCTTGTGATAAATTGGTCCATTGTTGAGCTGTCCTAGAGTGTTTTTATCGTTTAGAAATAGAAACATTTTGACTCTAAGCATATGAACCAAGAGGGCCCCAAGCTCCAGAGAGCTTAAAACAAGTTAAATTCAAAATAAGCTCCACCTTTCATGAAGTCCAAAAGACAGCTGTCCCTTTCAAATCAGCTGTTGAAATTAAGGTTGATACCTACACAAATTTAATTTAAGATAGCTCATATAGCAAAACCAAAAGGCAAGCTGTGGTAAGAGGTGGTTCTTTACCACAGAGATACAAAAATCTTTCAGTGGTATAAGGTACCAATTCCTGCATCTTAGCTGGACCACAATTTATGAGACTAAATAAGTAATGGGACTGGTAGTGAAATCATCTTAATATTGAGCTTTTTAATAAAAACGTTAATAAAACATTTCTGATGTTCACTGTGAGTCTGTAAGTCCCTTCTTTCTATGACAACAGGAAAAAACCACTGTAAACTCAGTTTTCCACAGAGATTATCCAGTTCTATTTATACTGGTGCTAGATACAGCAGAATGACTGTCAGAGCAAGTGTTTCTGAGAGACATCCAGGTAAACTGGATTTATAAAAGAATGAACAAACTTTTGAAGTTGTGTACCCCAGGACTTAATACTAGGGATAATATTTTTTACTTCTTCCTTCATGACTCGAACAGAGTGCACGGTGATCAAGTTTGCACATGATACAAAATTCAAAGTAATGCCTGACCCATTCAGAAGAACCTTGAAAAGTCAGGGAAATTGGCCCATAAGCATGCTAATACAATCCAACAAAAGACCTGTACATGATGAAGTGAAATCTCATCCAAGAGCACAGTTAGGAGGCTAACTGGCTGGAAAACATCTTTAAAAAAAAAAGGGGAATTCTGGTGGACTGTGGCTCTGTGGCAAAGATGACCAAAGAAAAGCATTTCCAGCAGGTCACAAGAGGGCATCTTTCCCCTCTGCTCAGCACTGGTGAGACACATCTGCAGTGCCGAGTCCAGCTCTGGCACCCCTGTACAAGGGAGACACAAACACAGCCAAGCAAAGTCAAGGGCCACGAAGATGCTAAAGGGATTAGAGCATCTCTCATATGACAACACACTGAGAGAGCTAGGACTGTCCAGCCTGAAAGGAGAAGTTCAGGGGGATCTTACCAATATATATAAACACCTGTGGGGTATAAAGATGACTGTGCCAGACTCACCTTAGAGATGTCCAGAGAGGACAGCAGGCAATGAGCACAAACTGATTACAAAGAGGCTACATTTTCACTAAGCCCACTGAATTTTGCATACACACTTACCCTTTCCCCAACTCAACAATACAGGATATTCCAGTAATACATTTTCTATTGCATTACCTGATAATATTTTTTAAAGCCAGTTAAAAGACTCTATCTTTTTATAGCCCTTTTCCTATTCACTTGGGATGCTGTGCCTTTTAGTGGCAAAAAAAGCCTGCTACACTGAGAACAACACTAAGTTTCTTTTAGTTTTATTTAACCACTTATAACTAAAACAGATCAGCCTTTTGCACTCAGATTATCTAAGGCTATGATTTGAAAGGACAGCTAAGAACTACTGATTACATAGATCTGACAAGAAGTCAGTCAACATGTTTTACTATTAAAGACTTTCCCATTTTCCTTATACATCACAACTACAGCGACACTGACAAGAATACAACCAATTTGCTTTCCAGACTAGCCAAAACCTAGTGTTTTCAGGAGTTTTGTTTCACAGAGGGAAAAAATACAAACATCTATTATTGAGATGAATCAATTACAATTTCACTGAGAAAGGAAGAACAACTATGAGAGCATTATTAATTGAACATAGCTTTTTAAAAGAATATATGGAGCTGAACATAATACACCTGTGTGGGAGTGTGTAAACATCTTGTCTCTTGGTTACCATGTGCCTCTGAAGGAGCTCATTGAGCACAGTACTGTTTCCATTTAAATTTATCAACAGCTAATAAATTAGAAAATATGCACAATGATTACTTATACTGAAAGTTGTGCTACAGAGATGAAGGAGTCAAGGAAATTTTAAAATTTAATTATTTTTCACCACTGGAGTGTTAAAGTTCTGACTGGATTACATGACTGAGTTTAATTTAAGGAAAACTTCTGGACAGCTTTAGATGAGAAAGACACTTTGGTCTTGGGTTGGGTAGGTATAAATGCCTAAGAATACCCAGGAAAATCAGACCAACAGCCCACCTATCCCTGCATCATTTGTGCACTAGTAGCTGATAGCAAACATCTATACAATGGACAGTATAAATATATAATTACATTTCTAGAATGGTCTCTTGGTCTCCAGCTGTTCATGATTCAAAGACTTTGTATTTGAATTCAGTAGCCTTCTGTAGAAAGAAGCTGCCAGAGAAATCAAGTAACTTTTGTCAGCAAGCTTCAGAGCAAGAATATTTTGGTATGCAGTAACAAGACTCTACTTCTGTACAACCATTGAGGTATTGCTGAGTGAAGATAAGCGTCCTAGCAAACAGCATAGTAATAGAAGCAGCAGCAGACTCAGTTTGAAGGAAGAGTCAGAGACATGACCTTCCCATCAGCTAGCTTTCCAACAATTGCAGAGGAGGTTCTTGGCTCTTTTACAACCTGGGACTGGGGAAAGTAAAAATAAAGCATATCCTCCAATGCTTTGGTAAAGATATTTATTCCTCTCTTCCTCTACAACTTGAGAGAAGAAACTTTTGATGATACAGAAGAAAACCTGAGAGAATAAAAGCATCACATAGCAGGAGTGAGAGTTTAAAGGACTCTGATGTCTACCTCCTTTACAGAGGAGATGTGAGGTAGTATTTGGAGTAGTAAATGCCTACTCAAATCAAAACCTATTATCTGTACAAACGTTAGAGCTCTTAATTCTAAACATGCCTCCAGAGACTGTAATTGTTTTTCATGGTAATGCCATTTTTAAGTTTGCAGTATTGTTTTCACATTTGATGAGAAGTTTTACCACTATAACATAAATGGCAAGCCTTATGAGAATATTCATCTACAGACATTACTTTCCTGACCCTTAATTTTTTCAACAGTTCTGTTTGTTCTAATTATTTTTCTCTCTTCCAAATACAGCTGATTATTTATTTTTTTTTTGGGCTTTGTGTAAACATTAGTTTCATAAATGCTTTTCAGCTGCTATCTCCAAAGATTCCACTTCTAAGTAAAATTTTCAGAAGGAAAATGATTGTTTCTTCTAAACAACTTGCTCTTTTGGAGCCACTGCGTAGTACAAATTAACAGCAGTTGCTGCATTCTGAGCCTCACGGGCTGCAAATAAGTGCATGAACCTCTATGTTCTAGAAGACTCAGCACCTTTGACATCTTGTTAGAGCATGACCTGTAACTACTAGCTGTTGATTAAATTAATATTCATTCCTACCAGTTCTACTTTTTTTTACTAAAAACATCAAATTCTGTGAACAGATAAGGTTTTGCTGTGGCTTCTGCAGATGTTTTATGTCAGATGCATCACATTGAGTCTTTCAGATTTTCTTTTTATTAAGCGTACCTGTATTTTACCATTTTCTGGAACCTTTTTCAAGCATGAATGTGCCAATTACTCTTGAGGGAACATCTGGATGTTCTTGGGAATTTACCCAGATTTATACTTCACTGTCAAAACAATACACTTTTAGCTGAAAAATAACCTCCATACTTAGGGAAGTATCAAGTGATATCTCCTTTCTGGTGGATTTGTGGCCAATGTCTGTCACATATCCTTTCTCATGACTTTTTTTTTTTTTTTTTTGGAAAGGGACATTATGCAAAAATTAGATCTGCTCTCCAAAACCATCATGGGCTCACTACCAACTGTCCAGTAAATATTAACATGAGTAAATACTGAGTAAGCAACTCTAAAAGGTCTCAGAGTTCTTCCTACCATTGTAAGTTAACATAAGAAGAGGTTACACTCCTCACAGTTATGGAGAACAGTTATTTCCCACTGGCCTCCTAATAAAAGTGATTTTTAAGAATGAATTCAAATAGCAGGAAGTGACCTCAGGAATCCTCTTGGTGAGAAGGGTTCAATTTGAGGAAAAGTAGAGGCAATCAAGGAACAAGAGGACAAAGTTAGCACCAGGGAGGAACCAAATTGAGTGGAGCACTTGAAATTCCAAAAGGGAAAGCTACTTGGAGAAAATAACTTCACAAAATGCTTGTTTGATATTAATAATATATCCTTAGGGCTTCTTCATATATATAGTTAGATCTTTACAGTAAATCTAGTTGAATGAAACATATTCCTAAATTCTCAAAAGGTAGCAATATACATACCATTGTCCAAAAATCTATATTTTTTCAGTATATTAGCCCAGCAGACATTTTAAAACAACAAATTACCAGCATATGCTAGAAACTAATGATGTCATTTCAGTGACTTTTGCAGTCCTTCACTCCCCTCAGAGGAAAGGAATACTCTTGAGAAGTATTGAATCGCTTACTCCAGTGAGAACAAATTAATAAAATGGAGGCCTTATGAACTCGAGCTAAGCAGGTAAAGTAGGGTCTTTAAGGGTACCCACTAATATAAATAACTTTGTGGATTTTTAAATTTATTTCAAAGGCAAACATTTTATCTGCTGGAATCTGAACTTTAATTACCTAATTACATTTACAACTTTCATTTTTTAAACTATCAGTACTGGGATCCATGGTGTCCTTTTGTTTTGCAGAACACTACAGAACTAAGGAAAATATTCATATTACTCAACAATAGCAGACAATAATAAAGCAATTAATATTTTAAGAATTGAAGCCTAAAATGCTCTTAGCAAGTTTGTGAGACAGGAATGTGGGGTTTTTTTCCAAAACGAGATAAACAATATAAAACCTCTACAAAAATAAATGCTGCCAAATTGAATGCAAATAGGGTCATAACTGTTTAAATGAACTAAAACTTATTTTAAATCAGATCATTATGATAAAAATGAAACTAAATAACACAAATGAAAACAAACTCATATGCTATATTGGAACTCAGATCTTCCATTTTGGCATTACTTCACTGCTTTTATGCAAGGAAAGGGTAATCTTTGTAAAAACCACTGATAAATGTGGCTTGTTACTTAAATAGTATTCAAAGTAAGACACAATGAAGATGCCACAATGATGGAGTTCTCAATTATATTACAATAAATTTAGCTGCTATTATCTCAGCTATAGAATTCTTTACATTCTGATAAGATCAAAATAATTGATTGGTGTGCTTCTGCTAAGCATCTGAACAGCAAGAGAAAGTATGTTTCTGAATGTTAATAGTATGCAAGCAAGTGGCATTTACATAAAGATTCCCTTTCACTGGCTATTTACCTTTGGAAGGATAGTGTGTGATAGTTTGATCTGGCTTGACAAAAGCAAGTAAAGCATCTCATGATGAATATAATTTCGTAGTCCAGAGAATATTTAGAGGACAGATTTTATTAACATAAATTTCAAAATGCTAAATATCACTCACTACTTAGTCCAAATGTTTACTGAATTACACTTACTTTTCAAGTTAGGATGGAGCTAAAAGGAAAATGTGAAGTTGATACTTTTACTACATAAACTGAAGACTCACAGCCTTCTTTATCAGTGAACAATTTCAGCTGTGACCACTAGGACATACAGGCGTTGCTAAGATGCAAAGTAGAGATAGAGACTTTTAGCAAACTACAGTTTAGAGTGTAAATCTGACATTGGGTTTCAGGTCCAAATCTCAAAAACAGATTGCAAGAGGGCAAATGAAACTATTCCATATAATAACAGAAGTCTATAGTCATATTTTTAGATTTCTATTTTAACCATAGAGGTTAAAATTTATATTGCAAAGCCCACCTAAAATGTTCAGGTTTTTCTAAAACATGCTGTACTGCATATTCATAAAACACTACACACTTCACAAACTATAATATACTGATATATTTATATCTGAGATATAAAAAATGTTCAATTTAAAGCTTTACAAAGACTGATCACAAATTACACATATTTATCTAATTTTAGAAAATGACCATATCAACACTGAATTTGGTGCAACAGGATGGCAAAAGAAGCCTGATATAGAAGTAGGGATGACAGAGCATACCTGTGATCTAGATGACTCAGCTATCACCTGTGTACCAAAGGCACAACACAGACTAAGAAAGATTATTATAGTTTGTGAGAAGGCTGATAGATTACAGGACTACCTTGGAACTCATATTTGCCATACGTGTCAGTTACTACTAATGAAATTATTGTTTTCATCCTGAAGAAATTAGTTCAACTCAAACTCAGGAGTTACCTTTAATCCAAATTGATTTCTTTTGGGGTTAATATGACCTTTGTAGTCTTAATTTTTTTCTGCTGCAGTTCACTCAAAACTGGTATAAATACAGACCTAACATACCATATGCAACTTATTGACTCAAGTCACATACTGGGTATATTTTAATAAAATTTATATTTTGTTACATATTACTTTATTATTTAAGTATCCGTGCACATGGCCAGGAGGTTGGGGGTTTACTGTCCATTCCAACTCCTTAGCATTCTATTATTCTATGATTCTATATTAAATTTTTGTCAATGCACAAAAAGTCAGCAAATACTCCACAAATACCTAAAAACTGTTGCAGTATTATGTAGGTTACTTTTATGCAAAAACAGTTTCCTTCACCTCCTGCAGCCAAAGGTAGCACGATAGGCAACAAAACCCTGCTCTTCAAATAGCTTCCATAAGCTGATGAAAGATGAAGAAACCCAAAGAAACAGATTTCAAGAACAAAGCAGAATCTGGGGCAGTTTAAACGTCTGTGTTGTAAATGAGACCAGTGGTTAACAATACAAGTTAGGATGGTGATACAAATCTTGTTTAAGCACTGGATAGCACCTCAGGACTTGAAAGGTATGAAGTATAGGCTGAAAGAGAAGCTCCAGAATCACAAAGTGGTCACTAATGGCTAATTAACGGTCACTGAAAAAAAGCACAACTTCGAGCAATGTGAAACGACTGCTTTTACCTTAAGTAGCAGCAGCTGAGCAAGAGAAAATCAAAGTCATTCCTGTGTCTTGGGGAATTAATACACTCTGAAGCATTTTCCATCCTAACCTAGAGACAGACAAGAGGATTTGAACTATCTAGAAACTAAACTATATTATAATAAAATAAGATCCAAAACTGTGCATGGGGAAGGAAAGAAATGGCAGAGTAGGGAAAAAAATGTATTTCCATTCTAGCTTCCCTTGCA
>VWYI01005173.1:1754-50809 GCA_013399455.1 Anthoscopus minutus
TAAAAAATCTAGAGCATTAAGCCAATAATATATACAGTTATTTAAATGGAGGTGTGAAAAGTCCTATGTGTATTAGTTTCAGGCTACTAACAGAAACTTCTGATAATTTAAGAAATAATTAACATTCTACTTTCAGATATATGCCCACAACTTGATTTCAAATGAATAGTATAAATATATGAAATGGAACAGTAAAAATTAATTTTACATCTTCTAGATATTGTCTTGATGCAGTGAAACTTTTTTGAAGAGACCCAAACAGTTTATCATCACATTTAGATTTATTGCCAAATATGGCTTGTTTAATAGCAATGAAAATTGCAGAATTTGGTGTACGAGATTTCATATATGTTTATGAAATAACTTGCTATATGAAATCAGGTCCAGCTAGACATTTCATCTCCATATATATATTAAGAGAATATGCTTAATTTAATAGGAGTACTCAGATTTCCTAGGTGATTTGAGGCTTCTCCAGCGTCTGAGAGTTGTTTTATTGGAAGCTTGTACATTCCATAGCCAAAAGCCATGTTTCTTGAAATAGTAGGAGATAACTTTAAAGCCGACTGAAAGAACCTACAGAGTAGAATCTGAAGGGAATTGCAATAAATACATATATTTTGCTTACAAGTATTTATACAAGCATCAGGTTTCTTCACCCAGAGTAACTTTTTTGCAGCACTTCTGTATTCTAACATTTCCCATTAATGAGACATGGAATCCGCCAGCGCCACTGAATGTGATACGGAAGCATCAGCCACTTAATGAATTGCAATATATTTGATTAAACTATATGAGTAATTTGCATGTAGTGGGAAGTAATGACCATCCCATTTGATGTGCATTAGTGTTCCAATTTCTCCTCACTGCCTCTATTTTCTCTGCTGTAAAAGCTCAGCCACATTTTTCAGGAAACCAACTCGATTCCCTACCACATTTGTCAAAAGAGCCAAACTCCTGCAGGCCCTTTGCTAGAATGGACAATTTCAGGAGCTATAGTGACAATGAATAAAGAGGTCAAAGTACTTGACTGGATTTATGGTACATTAAGAGACTGCTGCAGCCATGGTGGTGGAATTAGGGCAGCCATTTAACTCAGCTACAGGGACCAAGATCCCAAGGTGAACATTTTGTGGTGAGTTGCAAAGTGTCTACAAAATATCTCTACAATCCACATGCTGTAATCTTTCTCAGCTTGGAGACTTCTAATAGGGTTAGTAGTAAAACTCTAATAAGATGATGGCCCTATATGGTATGTACTTTGAATCCCTTGAGATCTTTTTCTTATCTGTAAGACATTCCCACAAGTTTAATTTTGAAAATCTCCACTATGGTAATGAGTCCTCATGAACTATGATACTATTATATATACTCTGTAAGCTTTTAATATAACAGTCTCCACCTAAATGGATTTTCTCAATGGAAAACAGATTTATTTTTAACTTTATGACTTCTTATACTGTAATTTGATAACTGTAATGCCAATAGGTTAATCATATTGATGAAGTACCCAGAGAGACTGTATTTAACACCGCTTACCCTGTGGAAAAGTAACCTGATTTACTGGAAACCTTTTCACCTTTAGTGGCAGGGGAATAACTGCTAGTTTGGCCCTGTGTTCAAACATATAATTCCATAGGCTGGCATGTAACCCAAAGGCAATATTACCACTGAAGGATTGATCTGAATTAACAAGCTTTAAAAAGGGGGAGGGGAGAGAGTACATGAAGAGGGAAAAAACGGGGAGAGACAAAGAGAGACTTCTATGGCAGGCATGTACACACTTGGTATCTTTCTTTGTATATGAAATTCTCTTTCAGATTGTTGTTTGGGCAAATTATTTCTGCTATGGAATCAAGATAATTGCTAGCTCCTTTGTAAGTTTTCTGAACTCACATGGTGGATATTAGCTGAGATTTTTATTTGTAAAGACCTGCACAAGATGAATGAAATGTTTCTTAGTGCATATATGTAGACTAACAAACAATTTCCTTCAGGAAAATAAAGGATCACTAGTAAATTTCTTTCTTCTGAAACATACAGCTGCAACCAATTTGTTCAGTAGTTTTACTGTGTATCTGGAGAATTTGCAGAGATCAAACAGAATGCAAAGGTGGCCTTCATTGCACCACTCCTCTGTCTCTCTTTGAATGCATGTCCTTGTGACAGAAGTCTTCTGAAAACTCAGCACTGCTCTTTGGTGTACCCATGCTCACCAAAATACATGATTACAAGAGCTGTAATACCTGTAGACTACCAGCCATTGGATTATAGGACTGCCAGTAACTGAAAAGGATAGCCTGGAATATCTTCCTCCTTGAAGCAAATCTTACTCCAAAAGAAATTTAGTTTTCATTACTTAAGAAGTACTTTCTCTGGGAGAAAGCCATACTTGTAGCACAGCCCATACCACTGAATTTTCAGGCATTGGTTAAATACGTACTCCATTAAGTAATACTAAATAACCCAGGCTGAAATCATAGTATAACAGAGAGAGTGAAGCAAATGATATAAAGTATTTAGTAAGGCGCATATTTAAAAAATTATTCTTAAGCTTTTTTTGTGTCTCATCTCTGTCTTTGGATGAGAGAATGAAAATCATCGCAAATAAGAGAGCAGACAGCATGGACATTATTGTTCAGAGGCATACCAGATATCTAACCTGCAGGACTCTCCCAGTGATGGTGGGAATGCAGGCAGCATGGCGTCTGGAGTGACACTGCTGGTGCTCAGCACTACAGTGGCGTGGCCTGGGGTCCTCATAAGGAATTAAACCTCATACCATGCTGAACTCGACTTGCTACAAGCTGTAATGCTTTAGTTTGAGGCTTAGTGAAGATTCAAAGGAGAGCAACCTGGACTGGAGAATGATAGGAATGTAAGGAGTTAACTTTTTTAAGCAGGTAGGCAAGAACAGTTTATAGTGCTGACGGATGGCTAAATGCCATAGCACCACCGTTGATTTATTTGCTTCTCTTATGCAGCCTTGAGTTTCAGAGGGAGACAAGAAGCTTAATTTAGCTAAAGGAAGAGCACATTTGGGACTTCTGCAGCTCAGTTGTTTCCTCGATCTGCAGAAAAAGGCAGAGGAGCTGTGGGGGGCAGCATTGTCAAGTGCACCCACCAGTGCTATCACTGCAATTTTTATTTCAGCATAATTGAAACTAGACAATTATGACTCATTCAGTTAAATATAAGATATGGAAAGGGCAACGTAAATACATGGAAATAACAATGGTGTATTGTGTTTCAGATGAAAGAAGAGAGTTGATCTATTGTTAACACTTATGATATGAATCATAAATTTTGTAATAGTTGACACTTCTTTAGTAGCCTCTGTTATGGAAGCAATGCAAAAACACAGGGGAATTTCCATTTTGTTTCATCTGTAGCAGCTTTGCAGATTTATTATGGAAATGAACTTGGAAAATATGAGCCCTGCAGAAGGCAAAAAATAAAAGAAATGAGGGAATTTATTCATTTCCCAAATCTTATTACTGTTACTTCAGCCCTGGAATTCTGAAATTTGGCCTTGCAAATTTTTGGGTATGGTCAGGCATTGTGTAAATAAAGAAAAGAAGACACAGGTAGATGTAACACCCATTAAGCCAACAAAGATATTTTAATATAACAAAGCATTTGAAGAATACATTAGACTTGGAGGCCCTGGTCCTGTATGTGCTCTCCACTGTACCAAACACTATTCTCAAGGAAAAACAACACAGTTTCCTCAAAGATTTTACCTTCTAACTGTATAACAAGAATCTAATGGGTTGATGTAAGCAAAATAATGGGATGTGAAGCACAAAGTAATGCTGAGGTAGTCATGGCCATCATAAGCAACCATGATCCAGCATGACATAGGCATCTAATTCTTAGGGTGTTGGAATTTTACTCTGAGCTGTATCAGCTCTGCTTTTGTGACAGCCCCTCTTTCCTGAGTCCTTTTGATTTTTTTTAATTAATGCAATCCTTGGTGTACTTCAAGGGAAACAAGAGTATATGTAAAATATGTTTGGAAATGGATTTGCAGTACTACTCAAGCTCTCACTGAGTGGAGTCCTTTATCAGAAGCTAATTCAGAGAAGTGATTACTATGCATGTCCACTGGGGCCCTCAACATGGACCTATTCCTAATAATTAGTAGTAACAAAAGCAATATCTAGGAAAAAGGAACAGCATTCTACTTGCATAATGGATTAAGGTTTTCTTTTTCTAAAATAGCTTCAGATCCACATTTAAAAAATATTTTTTTAATAAATAATTTGATGGGGTAAAAGGCAATATATACATCTGATGATTCTAAATATGATCAGATTTCATATGCCTAGCAGACAGGCACCGATTGTTTCATGCCTTTGCTGCCTATTCTACAATTGTCCTCTTGAAACTCCTGGTATTGCCTCCGTTATTTGCCAATATCAGTTCCCAAATCACAGATAGCTTTAGGGTAAACAGCACACCCCAAGGGCAAATCAGGACAGCATGAGAGAGGAGATATCACCTTTTTTAGATGTCACAGGATGAACTTGAGTTCCTTTTCCAATATTTGGATTCAGTGTCATGGTTTTAGCCAGCAGCCCCTGCTCAGTCCACAAGACTGTCCTATTCTGCCTCTCACAGATAACAGACATACTCTGTGCAAGGCTGAGGATGAATTTCCTTCTCTTCTGAGAAGATTTTCTGATTTCTAAGGAAACAGAGAGTTTTTTCATTCTGCTGAGTTTTTCTTCAAAAACTAGCAATGTCTGAGAAACAGGTTCAAAAAGGACTAGTGTTAACGGCGAATGTAATGTGTGAATGGTGTTATTTTTAAAGATGGAAAGAGTGAATTGATAATGGCAAAGGTGAAAGAGGAAAGAATACAATCTCTTTCAGGTTGAAAGGACAGAAATATCCAAAGTTTTCAGAAATCTCTGGACTAATTCTCTATGTCCAGTGCAACAAAGGCTGGTAAGTGTAAGCTTTTGCCACTACTAGACCAGCAGACTGTGACCAGGCAGATCTGCACTTTACTGTCACTGTGCTTCTCTAGAATCTCTGCTCTAGAAATGAGGCTTTCAATGCAGAAATTGGATGCAAAACTTGAGGTTTTATTGCAGATGTAATAAAAGAGTGTTCATGGAATAATAAAAACCCAGAAACATATGACCCAGAATTACTGGTAGTACACTTAGAGAGGTACTTTAAGAAGTGTTTAATTCACTGTTTGACTAGTACTTGTGAAAGTGGAATTTTTTTAAAAGGAGGAAATGTGCTGTGTTAAATTGCTCCATCCCTGCTGTGCTGATGGATACCTTGTCTTTTGCTATTGACTGTAGTGTTTGTGGCTCTAGAATAGGGCTTGCCAAACTATTTACAATGAAATTAGAAATCCCCAAAAATTCAAACACTTTGAATCCCATTACAGCTTTATGAAATTGACTTATTTCACACATAACAAAATTTTATTTATCTTTTAACCTTCAAAGTTAACACTGAAACCCAAGTAAAAGCTATGTGACACTCACAAGCCTCAGTACTCTTGCAGATGTATGCTTTGCAGTGTGAGATATTTGGTGTTCTAAAGTGCAAAATTTCATTTAAATTTCAAATATTTTAACAGCTAATGCAGTGATTTCAGTCCTAGTGTTCAAGTACCAATTAATTCAAAATAAGGTTTGTTAAATTGAATCTGTGATGCTATACCAACTGTATTCCATAGCATTTCACAGACGCTTTTGTCTTAGTAGACAAGTTTGCTTTCTTCATTTGCCTGCCATATATGATTTTTTTAGCTTATTTATGTGCAGGTGCAGGCAGGTGGTAGGGTTATCAACTGTTTGTAAAAGTCACGGGTTTTGGGAAATCCTGTGACCTGGGGTTAAGCTAAGAGTACAGGAAGTGAAAAAGAGACAGGAAGATGACATAATTTCACATCAAAAATGCTTTGTCAACAGTAACCTTGTCAAAAAACCCAGTGCTCAGGAATGGCTCAAAAAGTTCCAAGGGTTTCTTGAAGAGCATCTATTGTGTGAACACAGAAGGAAAAAGTAGTAGGAAGGACCTGTCCCATATGGAGAAGGTGCAAAACTACTGTAGAACAGTGGATGAAAATATCACGATGCAATCATTCTGAAACAAATGCGTACTGTAACCCAGAAATGAAGTATAGCTCAATAAGAAGTGATTGATGTTGCCTCTAGATAAATCTCATCCCATACTGCTCCCCTTTACACTTTGAGTTCAACCAAGTCACCTTTCTTTCATAAGACATGCATAGATAGCTATAGATAGTGCCCCAATAGCACATGGTGAACACCCATGTGGTTTGCTGGACCTGTATGAGATCCTCATTTTACATTTTATATGGTTGAGTAAGTGGATTCAGTGTAATTAACTTTGGAAAGAATTTAAGGCATTATATAGCACTTGTATATATGATGTATATGTATATGATGAGGAGTGGTGAATATATGATGAGGAGTGTTCTTAATTTTCTCATTGGTTTATGGAGAGCAAAGCCCCCGTGGCTGCTGTCCTGTCAGATGGTGTTTCAGTACAATCCACACAGGTGGAGTTATGCCATCAGTGATGCCAAAATCCTCTTGGCAACCTGGGCTGAAGGGCAAGAGTGGTAGTGCTTTAGCACATCACCTTTTTCAACTGGAGGTACTTTATTCCCACTAATAATAAAGGCACAGAGGCTGTCACTAAAATTGAGTCAGGCAGCATTCTACACTGGTACAACAGCTAGATACTGGGCATAGGGACTGCTCATGTTTAAAGAGACCCACAAAACACAAGCATATTAATGTTTCAGTCTTTGCTCGATAACAATTTTATTTACTTATTATGAGTCATGGATGGCTCTTCAAAGGACTGCTGCTATTACTTGTAAACATCCAGAACACATTTCTCAGGGAAAATATTTATTGATGCCTCTTTTATCAGAAATGTCACTAGAATAAAATAATTTTCCACTACATGAGTTGGCTAAAATACAGGCATCATGACAGAAGCCAATAATTCAATGTAAGATATTGATGGTCACACACGCCGCTTTCCATTTTGAAAAGCAGCATCATTCTGTGAGGTGCATGAACAGCCCATCCATCATTCCTAGCACATTAGGGATCCCTGCTATGTCACAGAATCTCTTTTTGATGTGCTATCACTGTTGTTGGCTACATAGCAAATTACTATATTTAGTGCACTGCCTAACCAAATCAGCTGTTGCCGGTGTGAAAATTGGAATGTTATTTCCTCTTCAATCCCTGCTAGGTTACATCTAAATGTCCGGAGAGCACAACTGACAGAACAAAACAATTGCCCAGCATAACAGTACAGAACATGAACGCTGAGACACATAAAGACCCACATGATGTGCTCCACGCTTAATTGCCTTTTAATTACCTACTGAGTTTTCAGGTGTATCCAGCAGTGCCACTTGCAGCGTCTTATGAAGGCCACTCTAGAAGAAACAGTTATACTCATAAGCATACCACTTTTATTCTGCAATTGCCTTTACTTCTCTTATTCTCCATTTTGCTAACTATGGCTGCATCTATCTGCTGTGTTTGATTTGTGTTCTGGCATCCTCTCACTGAACCACAATAATCAATTTTTCTCACTCAAATGAAGTGGCTACTTATCTAACAGACTTAAATGTGCTTATTCCAAATGGAGGCATCTGTTCTGATTCAGGCACAATGGTTCTGATTTATCAGAACTGTTCAGCTATCCTTACCTTTACTCAGACTGGATGTTCTGCCCGTCACTGCAATGACATGTTGCAGCAGGAAAAAGCCGGCTTAACACAGTGGAAACCTGCAGACAGGAGACACCATGGAGGGAAGAGGCCCTAACCTTATTGTACCTACCTAACATAGATACAAATAACTAATGAACTGGCGTGTAATTAGATACAGCAGAACTTCCTCCTTTTCTCTCTCTTAATATGTTTCTTACATTTACCTTTATTAGAACTGGTCGTGTTGTTTTTTTTTTTTTTTACAGTGGTCTCTTTCCATTTCAGAAAAGATGGAAGCTTTATCAAAGACTAACTTTGGGGTAGGTTAAGTAATTAGCTTCCTGAAGGTGCTATAAATGTCTTTGTAGAAGACTAAGAACTGAATCAAAGATGTATTTAATTAAAAAATCTCCTATGAAAATATTCAGTAAATGTCTTGTATGAAATTACTTGAGCAAAAACATTTCCTCATTCAACCCTAATACAGACATCTTGATTTTTATCTCTCATCTGTCTATTTTCTGCTGGTGAAAAGGAAAAAAAATTATAGTGATTTTAAAATGTAGATTTCTCTTTAGCTGCTGAGTACTTCAGCTCATTAAGTTCTGAGGGATAAAGTCAGAAACATATTTTCATTTTAATGTTTCTCTTCTTTACTCTTTCTGTAACTGTTTAATTTGAAAAAATATGGCAGCCTTTGGTAATCAAACTCCAAGTCTTGTAGAAGAATCCTATGGTTGATGAATACTGGATGAATACATGCAGTGCCAGAATATGCAGTTATTAAGTAGTGTATGAAGAACCTGCCCAATCCAGCAGATTTTTGTGTTACAAGCTGAGATATATTTCAAATGGACTTCTGTTGAAAATTGTACTGTTGAGCCCTTTTTACCTACATAAAATGACACATTATCCTTAAATGTCACTTACTTAAAACTTTCTAGGACAACAGAAACAAGGAGATAAATCTTAAGTCACTGGAGCACTTATTTACTCCTTTTGCATTTAAGTAATAGAAATGAAGAGAAGGAAGATAACATAGTCCTGGAACTCTGCAGTGAGAATCTTCCTGACCATCTGAAGTCATAAAGGAATCAAAGAGTCTTGGCCCTTCATTAAATTGGACCAAAATAAGAAAGGGATTGAATTAGTGCTTCATCGTTATTGAATCCCCAAAGATTTACACTACAGCGCACGTAAGGCACAGCTGGTTTATTCTGTTAGTCAACAGTTAAGGAACACAGACATTATGAAGCACAGTTTCCAATCCATTCGTAAGGCATAGGAATATGAGAAATCTTTATTTGGATAAGAAAAAACCCGGATGTTTAAGGACTTCACTCTTTTCCTTTTACAGCATGATTAACTTGTGCCTTTTAGCTCCCATGGAACATAGCTAAACAGAAAGACCACAAAACATGAATTGAGGGCATGGCAACTTCAGAGGTACTTCATTTATATGGTGATCTTCACACTGAGGCCATGTTTCCCTGTGTTTCTTTTCTTTTCCACATGGAGCAACACCAAGCAAACACCTGAAAGACTGCACACTTGGCCAGGCATGAAGCAGAGGTTCATGCAGCATTTTCTCTAGCTGTACTGTAATTTTCACAGGCTTTGGGGTAATGCTTTGGGGTTTTTTGCACAGGGTAATGATGTTCCCAAATAAGCAGGGAATATGAGTTGTAACCTTCATGCAAGTACAATGTTCTTTGGGCTTAGAAGACATGAAGTGATGCAAATTGAGGCAGGAAATGGAAAAACTCAAATATTGTTTCTTCAAATACTTATTCTTCCTCTCCTAGTGTATGTCTTTCTTCCCAGACAGTGCTATGATCCAGCATAACAGAGCAGGGTTAAGGAAAGGATAGAAAATATGTGAGAGTGTCTGATCCACCACAGATTAGCAGTGAGTTTCTTTTCCTCACCCAGAGGGAGACAAAAACAGGAAAACACAAAATGTTATGCCAGATTCTGACACAAGAGGTACCAGCTGTTCAGAAGAATATTTGAAAAAAGTAAGGCAGCAAGACAAAAAAATCATTGATGCACCTACCTACTTTAATTTTATTTTTCAAGCACTCTGCTAATTATTTTAGTGGATGAACAAATGTTTAACCCCCAAAAATGAAGAATCCTACTCAGCTTTCTTTCCCCTGATTCTTTTGTCTTCCAAATGCACATTTTACTACATTAAGCATACTCTTTTCATTAGAACATATAGAGAAACTAACACTGTCCAGAGATGTTATATTAATTGTGAAGTCAGCTCTGCCATGTTATTTCTTCAGGGCTTATTTTCCTGACTGTAATGCCATGCTAATATGGCTACCTGGTATGGTATGGCTGCATTAGGTTCAAAAGCTTGTTTTGTTTCTCTCTCAATGTCTGCTTGTGTCAGGATGCAACAGTTCTGCTTTTCGTCCCGCTTTTATTTTTCTTGTGAAAAACAGACATAACACTTTTTAATGTCACTGTTTTGCTTTGGTTTGGTGTGGTTTTTGTTCATTTGCCTTTGTTTTTGTTTATGTGGGGAAAATACATCAAAAATTGTAGGATACCTATATTCTTCAACCTCTAAGCATACCCAAAGTAGGTAAACCATCAGTGCAGAAAAATTATCATTTTACACTACTTCACAATATTTAGTCACAGATTTGCTGCTGTACAACAGGAAAAGAAGACAGTTGTTCACCCTGCGAGTTTCCCTCATGAAAATAACATGCAGTGGGTAGGAAAGAGTTTCTACAGCTATGATTGTGGAAGCACAGCCCTACCCAGGCCATAACAGTGCCAACACTCACATTCCCTGAAACAAAATATTTTTCCATTGGGTGTTTTTTCAGCTCTTCTCTTTCCATCTCCCTTATATCTTCCTAACTTTTAACTACTCCATAAGTTAAGTCAGATTTGACAACTTAAAGATTAAGAAAAATTTTGACCCATGAGTTCATTCCTCTTTCCAAAAAGACAGCATTGCTGGGTAACCAGACTTCTTGTATGCACAGTAGTAGTGAATAAACACGGGTAATCTCACTTCTGCTAATGAAATTTGCAGTATTTGCTCTACAAATCCTTTGGGAAAGGAAGGCACTTCCCTGTGCACCCCCACATGAAAGTTATTCAAATCTTTATTTTTGTAACTGTACATTTCTGAAAAAATCCACCTACATGGCAGTATTATGATAGATGAAACTTGAGATGAGAGAATAATAATAGATTTTAAAACCTTCACATATGCAGCATGCTGACAGTATTACTGCTACTGGGTATGTGGTAAGTGTCTGTATGTACACTATCAAAGTTTTCTGGTTCCTGCATCTGCATAAACACTCAGAGCACCAAATCAGAACTTGCTACTGAACAGTAAGGGGCAGAGCAGAGAAATGGACACAATGCTGTGCAGAAGAGGCATGTGATGCAGAGTGCCACAGAAATGTATTGGTTACATTACAATGGCAGCTGTCCTGACCTGAGGTTTTGTGATAAAAGAATTTGGCTTCATGAAAGTCACAGTTCGTTTGGAAAAAACATGTGGTAAAGGTTCAAGCTGCCCTTCCAATCACTTCTAGTAGGATTTTAGGTTTATTGGATAATTTTTTTAATATATTTTTTTAATTTGCTTTATCCTACTTGCTCTCTCCTATCCATAAGTGATCTTTTAAGAAGGGAAATTAAGACATTTTCAAGCAAGAAACAGAGAAGACCTCCTACTTTTGCAAAAGCTAAAGGTGCAACTTTAACTGATGGGACTAAAGGCATGCTATCAAGAAGAGGGAAATTCTTAAAAATGGTACTAATGCAGACTAGGCTGCTTTGTCTGGTTCAATGTTGAGAAAAATTGCTGATTTTGACTTATGTTTGATTGAATTTTCTCAAAAAATCTTCATACGCTTTTCAGATACTTGAAGAGGATTTCCAGTAGTTTCCTCAAAAATATTAAATGATAGTTTGCCATCTATACTAGCTCCAAAGCAGTTCTGGTCTCAGAAGAGCACAGGTGTGATTGTGAAAAGTATTTAATCATAATTTCCCCTAGACATGCACATTTTTAGCTATCAACCAATTTTCTTTTATGAACAACCTCTGAAGGAGAAGGCTATTCCTATTTTGGTCACAGAAGATGCTAGATTAAAAAAACAAAAAAACCCCAAAAAACAAACTACTCCAGAATCATAAAAGAGTAGCCTGAAATGCAGTGGAGAAGCTGTTGAGGATGATGCTAAATTTCTAGGAACTTCTAGGAAGTTCTACAGTTTTGGAAGTCCATTGGGAGAGTTGTACACAGCAAAATTTAAAAATGGTTGAAAATACAACTACTTGTGACATCTCATCTGTCTGAGTTTGAAAAATGGGTTATAATGTAGCCCACCTGGGGAGGTCTGAATCACAAGGACTGGGAATTGGGAGATATCAGCCTGTGCCAAGTTGCAGAATTCACAGAATCACTAGGTTGGAAGAGACTTTCAAGATCATTGAGTCCAACCCAGCCCTAATACCTCAACCAGACCATGGCACCAAGTGCCACATCCAGTCTTTTTTAAAACACATTCAGGGATGGTGACTCTACCACCTCCCTGGGCAGACCATTCCAGTACTTTATAATTCTTTCAGCAAATAACTTTTCCCTAATATCCAACTTATATTTTCCTTGGTGCAGCTTGAGACCGAGTCCTCTCATTCTGTCAGTCGTTGTCTGGAGAAAGAGACCAACCCCCACCTGACTGCAACCTCCTTTCAGGGAGTTGTAGAGAGTGGTGAGATCACCCCTGAGTCTCCTTTTCTCCAGGCTAAACAAGCCCAGCTCCCTCAGTCGTTCCTCACAGAGTTTCTGTTCCAAGCCCCTCACCAGCCTTACTGCCCTCTGGATGTGCTCAAGCGTCTCAGCATCCTTCCCAAACTGAGGGGCCAGAGCTGGGCACAGCACTCGAGGTGTGCCCTCACCAGTGCCGAGTGCAAGGGAAGAATGACCTCTCTGCTCCTGCTGGCCACACCAATCCTGATCCAGGCCAGGATGCCATTGGCCTTCTTGGCCACTTGGGCACTCTGCTGGCTCATGTCCAGCTGCTGTCACCAGCACCCCCCAGGTCCCTTTCTCCCTGGGCACTGCCCAGCCACACCATCCCCAGCTTATAACCTTACAGAGGGTTATTGTGGCCAAAATGCAGGATTCAGTACCTGGACTTATTAAACCTCATCTTGTTGGACTCTGCCCATCCATCCAAGTACTCTAGATCTCTCTGCAGAGCCATCCTACCTTCCACAGATTGACATATGCTCGCTCCCAGCTTAGAAGACCACTATGGAGTAATGCCAGTGGGTGATCTGCTGAAAGGGAGCAATAGTTGGTGGAGGTTTTGGCTCTACAATGTGCAGGAGAGATTATAGCAATGTCCTGTAAGAATTTGCCAGCTGGTCTTCTCTTCCTTATACAGAGAAGCATCACAGGTTCTACCATGTCTATAATTGCCTCATGTCAGGATAGGAAAGGATTCACCCTAAAGTAAATGAGGGCCTGCACTAACTATCAAAATCATGCCAGTTTTGCAATGATTTACACATTACATACTTCAAAGATAAAAAAGTAACTAAGCCTATTGATGGCATAAATATTGAATGACATTAATGCTACTTACATATCCATCTTTTTCCAGTAATTCATCACCAGTAAAGGTAAAAAGGTAGGGTCTAATTAGATCTTGCTCCTGTGTGCAGAAAAAGCCAAAAAGGCTTTGTTTTAAACCACTTGCATATGATTGTCTTCTCACACCCTTGAAAAATGTAGTTTTGGGAACTGTAGTTGAAGTTTCTCATGTCATTTACTACCAGCTGGAAGATCAGCTTGCACTGCACCATGATCTTTGTCTTTTGCATAAAGATTACACCACTGTTTGCCAGAGAAATTAATTTTTTAGAAGATACTAAGCCAGAAGGTTTTCAAACTACCATTAGACCGCTAACCCACAATGAGATTCCCAAAGCAACAATTTTTGTTATTTTAATATAGAGTCTTGATCTAGGGTAAAAAGCTTTTGCTTTCCAAGTGTTTAGTTTTCACACAAAATAGTAGATTTCTTGAAACCAGTGAAAAGTTGCCCAGTGGTGAAACAATTTTTCAACCTCAAAATAAAACATGCCTGGCAAATTTCTAATAAAACCCTAATCAACAGCAATGTGTCTTTGCCAGCACGTTCACCTTGGTCTAGCCTAAGGGACACTATTACAGAGTTGAATTCCTTCTAGATTAGGTATCTGAGGAAGTTGTGGACCAGGGTCTGTAACTTGCCCTCTCTTTTTCTTCCTTCCTTTCTTCAAAGACCTATGCAGGAAATGCAGTTGTCTGCACCTTACAGTTTTGCTGAATGGTGGTAGAACAGCTTTGGCTCTCCTAGCAAGAGACGTAATAGGACCAGGGGACAGAGCTGGGACTTTCTGACTGCTTTTCTCTCTTGATAGCTCTTGTGAATCTGGCTGGAGCCACAGTACATTGCTTGCTAAGGTGAAATTCTGGCTCCATGAAAGCAAATGGCAAAATTCCAGTAACTTCACTCCAGCCAGGACTTCATCCTGTGCATCTAGCCCACAACTTAGCAGAGAGCAACTTTACCTGTGCCAGTGTGCGTCCTCCCCATCCCAATCAGATGTTGAACATGTAGTTCCTGGGATTTCTTTCTGCTGCTGTGTTTGTTATCAGAAACAATTCAGTATTTTGGCAGCTGGGATCAGTTTTGTTTCTAGTTTACCACTTAGTAGCCTGAGCCTGTCAGAAAAGTGTGTTTTATTAGGATTTTGTAACTAGGTACGTCTTGTGATTCAGCATTACTTTGGTCATTTGGGTCTGTGTTCATATGCAGACCTACACCCATCAAAGGGTGCATCCAGAAGTTCATTTGTTTTATATCAGGTCACAGGTTGCTATCTCCCCACCCTAGAAATGACAACCATCACTGCATAGCACCATGCTTCAAAATATTGATGGAAGGGTAAAAGAAGAACAAGAAGTTGATCAGAGCTAAGCACAAGAAGTATGTTATCAAGGCCACAAACTCCCAAATAGCTTTGAAATGAAGTTTCCTAAAGTCATTAAAGACTAAAGTACCCAGAGCTGCTTTTGTTGGAGTCCTGAATTAAAAAGAAAAGAAAAGAGAAAAACAAAACAAAAACCCCAACAACAACTCCCTCCCCACAAAGTTCAGAGTAGAAAAATTAACCCTGGGAAAATCTGGAAAGCCTGAGATTATACCAGACATTCATCCTCAAGCTGATTTTTTTGTACAATCCTGTGTTGTGCTCAAAACAAAAATCTGAGAATACTCCTTAAAGCGGAAAACAAAGCTCTGCTCCAGCCATACATCTGTGAGTTTTGAAACAAAGGTTTGTTTGTGTGCCTCAATCACTCTTGCCTATGAAAGCAGACACTTACTTGAAAAACTTTTCAGGGAAACACTCTAAACCAACATCCTGGTATAAATTTGCAAAATGCAATACAGGCCTGATTGTCTTTGGAGAGGATGCAGGCCGCATACGAATAGCTCTTTCTGAAACGTAATGTTCTTTGCATGGCTCAGTGGCTAATGTACAATAAATCAACAAAAGAGCGCTTCAAGAAAGCTATTGGGCAGCAGCAAGGCCACTGTTATTTTATCTTTTTACAGTATTTAATTGGAAGTTTTTTCCTGAAACTTTACCCAACCTTCAAATTACTAGACTCTGTATAAGAAGAGATTGATAAGATGAATTTTTTTTTCACTTTTTTTTTTTTTCCCTCCTTACAAGAGAGCAAGTTTTTGCCGAGGGAGAATAAAGTTACAAGTGTCTAGCATTTTGCTGAGGGAGAATGAAATTAGATGCTGAATGGAGCGGATAGGAAAGGCTGGGAAAATGCAAAGTTGGCAGTCATACCAGGTCAGTCTAGAGCTCCCACTGTCCTTCTACTGCACCAGGTGTCCGCTGCATTCAAATGATACTATTATTCATAGACTGAAGCAGAGTATTAAAACTCCCCCCAAAAATAATTTGCAACTGAATAAAGATATAATCCTGGAAATATAACTCTCCATTAAGGGTCCCCATTAGCAACACAAGAGCCCCATTGTAAAGGAGTTATGTATATTTATCAAGTTAAAAAAAACCAAAAAACCACAACAACAACAACAAAAAACTTCTCTCAGTGCTTACATGTTAATAGAAAACTTTTATAGCCCTAGTCTCGGAACTAGTAATGCATAAAATGTAAAGCATCTATTATTCTTTGGCAAACTATTTAACATTTGACAGGGAATTGCTAAAACTTGAATAGTGTTCTAGAAAAGGATTGGATAATGTGATCTCTGCTAACTAAGGGGCTGCTATGGAGCAGGCGAGGGAAGTGAGACTTCATATTTTAATAGTTTGCATTTTAGCAAGTTGCTTTAAAGAAGGTTTTTGCTGACTTCTCCTTTCTCTTGTAGAAAAATGGGTCCTTTCGTTTGCAGATGGTATCTGGTGCATAGGAGCTTACTATGCTCCACTAGAAATAGGAATGCTGGAGGTCCAGGGAGATTTCTCCCCCTGCCACTGGGTTCCTTGTCTAGCCCCTGCCCCCCTAAATCTTAAGTCCTGTTCTCACCCTCCCACCCCAGTGCTCTCTTCAGATGTCTCACTCTGCAGAGGGGCGTGATTTGAATTAGCCTTCCTAACGAAATGAACGCTGAAAGGTAAACTCCTTAATGAAGCCTTTGCCTACCACTTTGTGAAATGAATCCTTAAAAAGGAGAAGTTAACCACCTGAAAGATACAGGAGAAAGGTTTCCCACCCACAAGCTTCCCTTCACTGTGAAAAAAACATACCTTCAGTGAAAACAAACAGTGAAACTAACATCAGTCGAGGCTAATGGCACGATAGGGCAGAGGACAAATTCAGCGTTTTACTTATCCTGTTGGGAAGTGCAAACATCATTAGAAGCTCCTTTCAAATCACGCCTGACAACAGGTTACTTCAGGAGAGAAATGCATTCAAATAAGCCTCCATCACCTGATGGTTGCGTGGTGGTGCCTTATTTGAATGTTATCGATTTTGTAAGATTTTACAGGAACATTAAGAAATATACAGATACAAACAAATTGTTAAAATGTGAATTCAAGTCTGCCTTACCCAGGAAACTCTCCCTCTCTCTCACTAGCTCTTTTCTAGTCAACTGAGATTCCTTTTTGGTATTGGTATGAGCCTGGCAGTATAAAAACTACCACCATATAAGAGCTGAAAACCCTTACAAATCAATAATTGTTTCTAACACACAAAAATTCACAAATATATTCAATTTTTAGAGCTACACTGTGTCATTCTACCAGGAACAGAGAAGCACAGAATGCAGGCAGACTAACATGGAATCAATGTTTTCAAAACAGAAAAAAATGCACATTTTGCTTCTAGCCTCCTAATTAAAAAAGATAAAGCCCTTCTCTTTTAACATACATGGGCTGAGCATTCTTGGGAAAGAGACAAGCAGGTCTCATGGAAGATCAAAAAAATATATGCCAAAATTGTAAGTCAGTGGCCACAATCATGGCCTTTAACATTTAAATAGTGCGAACAGCAGAGCTTGAAACATAGGGTGTGTAAGTGCATATTAATTTACTTGTTTAATGTTCTTGCAGCTGGGCATGAAATATACCCCTCATTTGTAATAAGGCATGGTGCTTTCAAGGATAAGCAGAGGGTATACTCACCTTGGGGAGACTTGCCTAGTTTTTGGGTTTCCTGCCAAACTTTGCAGTAAAATAAGAAAATGTCATCCTTTAAGATGAGATGTAGAGAGAAGTAAGTAAAAGAATAAACCACTGCTGTTTTTTTCAGGTTGGATTGAGTCCTGAGCCTACTGAGGATAATTGTCCCTCACTGTCAAGGCATAATTTTCTACTAGAGCTGTTATTTTATGGACGTTCCCATGTCTTCCCCATGGAGTGTCTTACAATTTTGTATGGACAAGTCCCTTAAAAGTATTGGTGATTCAGTTATTTAAACAGTGTTGAGAGTTTAGGCATGAAATCTCAGCAATGTGACACACTGGTTCCTTTTGGAAAATTGGCTGGGTATATGTTAGGAGAAAGGGGGGAAGAAGAGAGGAAAGAAAGAGAGGAAGAAGGAGGCAGGAGGCCCAGACCATCAGGCTTTGCAACGTACGTATATTTTCAAATATATTTAATTGCAATTAATATATACAGAAGTCTGTGTTGGGCTGAGCTAGCAATGCTGCTCCTTTAATTCAGCCAGTGCATTTGTACATATTAAAAACATTACACAGCAGGGGCTATAATTTCACATGCTGCCATCTCTAGACCACGACAGCAAAACACAAAAGAGACAGCATGTATGCTGTACCCCTGCGTGTCATGTAAAACAAGGAGACTGCCTGTAGTACGTGTGTGTGCACTAAGAGAGATCCAAATGCAGCTCTTCTGAAATTTTAATGCTCTCATAAAAATAAACAAACTTCAGCAATATACAACATGATTCCAATTAGTAGCTCGATCAGAATAACTTGGCATTGTCTATTGGCTTTATACCAGGCAGCCAGCGAGATGTCAGACGGAGGAGTCCATTCTCCTCTCTGTGTGTGATCAACTCCCATTACTGGTAATGGAAGCCACATACACATAAGGGAATAATATACCCCTTCATGAGAAAAGCTCTCCTCGGTGAATTGAAGGTGTATAATGTTGTGGGTGTTTTTCTTTCCCTGTCTCTACTATTGTGTTTCTCCTCAGCCCATTCAAATTACTTCATATGGACAAGTGGCACACAGTATTTGGTCCTGTTTTCATTAAATCAATAGCAGAACTCAATTTTGCCTTATTGTAAGATGAGCTGGGTCCAGTATCCCTTGCTTCATTTTTCAGAATTATTCCTTACTTTCAGAAATAATTATCAGCCTTTTATCCTCTTTGCTTTTGGCGGGCAGATATAAATATATTTTAACCCTCAGGTCAGATTTCTTCCTCTGTAAACAAGACCAAGAGGGTTCCAAATTTACAGAAATGCTACTCAGGAAAGACATTAGCACTGTGTATGAACTTCCTCTGTAAACATTTTGGGCATTCCTAATTATCTCTAGCCTCCAGCTTTCTTCTGTCACAGTGTTTTGACAAATTTGCCAAGCAGAGGCAAAGTAGGGGAGAAAAAACCATGAAATTCAAATGACAAGACAAGTGATGAGACAGGTAGAATCCTCCTGGTTGATCAGACAGCTGTACTAGAAAAAGAAGGGAACCAAGATGCATAGTCATGAGTGTCATCAACGCTACATTGTCCATTATTTCAAGCATTTCTTGCTTGATTTCCATGCAACATACATTTTAAGAGCATCAAGCACAACCATAATTAAATATAACTTATTTGCAAGTTGTCTCAAAACCTATGTGACATAAAAGTTGATTTAAAAACTGTGAAATACTGCTGATATCCCATGAATACTACTGCATGGCTTTGCATTAAAAAGTCAATAGCAGGTCTGCAGAGCAATAGAGCTGATGGTGAGGAATGTATGTATGTGGAACTTTTTTCAGAGTAATTCTAACCTGGTCTCAGAGACTAAAAGCCCATTCATCTACCCTCACATGGTCTGATAGATAATTATAGGTCTCTAATCAAATGTTTTAGATATCAAAATTTTGTCCTTGAATCCAGTAGCAGTTTCTATGGTTATAATTCTTTATATAATAGATTTCAGTGCTCTATTCATCTTCAGTATGTGCAATTGCTGTTTGCAATGTACCTTTCTTTCCTTGATTTTTGTTTCTTCAACTCCCAGTTACCCATGGGCCTTTACAACGGCTGGGGAACTCAGATTCTTCCAGACCTTCTGGCCTAAGGTGGATCATCCAGAACAGAAAGGTATTTTCATTTTCGTATTATTGTGATAAAGCAAAACATCCAATTAAGGTCACACTACTGATGTGAAAGAGAGCTTTATGTGCTTTCCATACTGACTGTCAAAAACAGTAGTTTTGCTTACTAAAACAGCAGGAGAAAAATCAGGCAAGCAAATCAGGTTCCTAGTTCCATGGAATGAAAGTATTTTAAGTACCCTTTTAAAAAAACCAAATCCATTAGCATGGAAAAAATAGCACTCATTATCCCCTTTTATCATATACATTGTCATATACACTGATCCTTTTTAATTTTTTTTTATAGCACTAGAGCTGTCAAATCACACTGCCTTCTTTGAAATGCAGAACTTAAACTGCATCATACCTGATATGAAATATATGGCTTTTCCCTGTCAGTCACTTCTGAATCCTGTCATTAGGCCTCCCTCTGACCATGACTAAAATGGGGCACCTGAAATAGAGCAAGCATATAGTTAGTTCAAACTATGTTGGGGTTAAGGGGAAATTGCAAGTGTTATTCCCACCAAAAGTCAAACTCTTCTGTCTCCACTTACTAATTTGTTTTCCAAAAGCTCTAAAGACATGTAAGTCTCGCTTCAGAAGAGCAAAGTTCCCATGGCACATACAGCAAATAAATGATCAAAAGTCATGCTGGATTCTGAAAAACCAAATGTATGTATCTTAGAGATTGAAGAAAATATCTTCTGAACTGCTTCATGAGTTTTTCATGAGTGCAACTAGAATCTGGTTATAGAAATCCAGCCGATGTCTGGTTTTCAGACTGTGACAGATTCCATTAACTGAAGGGAAACAAATTTATGTGTAGAAGATTTTGAACATAGTTCATGTTTTTAGAATGTTCCCTGTGAAAGTTTGGCATTTTACTTGAAACACCTTCAGAAAAATTATTCCAACATTAATTTGTCTGTCCAGAAAACTGAAATTCTGAATGTGTACGCTAAAATAAAGTAAATTTTAAAAGACTTTCACAAGTAGCATATTCCTATTTCTGTGGTTTCCTCATGTACATATAAACCCCCAATTATTTTCTGGTTCACAGTCCCAAAGTTTAAAATATACATGGAACATCTTGACACAACTCTTAGACAAGGATGAGTAAAACCAGTGAGAACTAGAGTAGCTAGCACAAGCACTTGTTTGCCGGACATCAGGCAGATGTGGGGATAAAACTGTCAAGTCTGAAAACACAAAGAGAAATATTGCTATTTTCTATTATTCACATTCTTCCCATGAGCTGTTTGCTCAGTTGCCATGGCATAGGCGGTGAGATTTTATAATTTTTCCCCTGTCTGCCATGTGCTCATACAACAATGTGAATTTAATCAGTCCAGACAGTTGGTTGTGTTTTGTCCATGTGAGTGGAATAAAACTTTTCTCACCAGCTAAACCCACAAAGTATCTAAAAGCCATAAATAATCAGTAACTCCTATGACTTGCACCTGCTTGCTTTATTTGACCAAGGATACAGAAAGGCTCATATAATGAACAGTGTTCCCAAGCATTAATCACCTCTGATTGCTTATAAAAATCAAAGTATATGTTATGTGTAAAATATCAGACACATTTTTTAATTTGTTTCCGGTACCTATATTTTAGTCAGGTCAATATTGCGGCCTCATCTCCCTCAGTAAAATTATGCTTGTTTCAAAAATATTTGCTGGGGAAAAGGACAAGGTCTGAGTAGCAAATAAGTTTCTAGTAACCTATAAATCATAACAGATGTATTCTTGTAGTACATCCTAACCAGCCAAAGGAAGTGGGAAAGATAAAAAAAAAAAAAGCTGGGGAGAAACTATAAAGCGCTGCACTGTAAGAGAGATCTCTGCCAAGCTTATGCGGAACCAAGTACAAGTATGTGCCAGCCTGTACAAAACAATACAACTTTATTTTGTATAGCGTCTTTCATCCAAAGTGTATCCCAAAACCACTTTACAGGAGTTAAACAATACAGTTACAGAGATAAATAATAGCAGAGGGAGAGCAAAATTAACAGATATGTGCAAGTCAGAAAAGATATATTTTCAACAGAGATTTGGAATGAGAGCTTTATAGGAACACTGGAGTGTTTTAGTTTTAGCATTTTTCTAAACAGAGCTTAGCAATGTCTATAGAGATACAAGTCAGAGCAAAAGTGGTAAATGCCAGAAAATTCAAAGGTATGGCTTCATTAAGTCCTGCAGGTTCAAAATTAAATTAAGCCAAAATCAAAAGCCAGTTTAAAAATTAAGGCAGCCTTTCAATCTTTACACTTTTGGCTTTATGCCATTCATTCAGCTCTATAATATTTGTAGTGGGTTGGCTTCTTTAAATGGAAAAAAAAAAAAAGAGGAAAAGTAAAATAATGGAGCCAAGTACTGACTACTCGGTGCTGTAAATATGGTGTAGCTTCACAAGTAATGAAAAGTGTACATTTTCAAAAATTTGACCCAAAGTATCTTTTGTAGAACCTGGCAAGAAAATGATGTTGTCTGTCTGGTAACCAGGGCTCTAATCCTCTGGGGGAGCCCTGGCGGGTACAGAACTTGCCTATTCAGTTCTTCTGAATTAATCAGAGCCTTGCTTGCCCACGAGTTCTGATTTTTATGCTTAATAACTGCAGGAGAAAGATATTGCAAGGAGGACAGAGTGCATCGACCTCGTGGAGGGTCTGTAAGGGCACAGAAGTACATGGGCACTTGTCTCTTGGAGGGAGTGGGGATGATGTGGGAATTCCTTTTGTGGTTAGATGGAAAGCTTTTTAAGGTATAGGCAAAATTCAAAGGCTAACAAAGAAAAAAAAATCAATTACCTCTCAAGTAGACCAAACCAACACCAATCTGCAAGAGAGCCTAAAAAGTATTATGGTTTCAGTTGCTGTCCTGAAAACATAAAAAAGTTTCTGCTAAACCAAAACAAGTTTTCTCTGATGTTGCTGAAAACATGGATATTTGTAAAGGGTGTTGATTCCTCAATGTCCTGAAAGTATTCTTGGTAAAACCAATGTTTTAAATAATAGGGCTCAATTCATCAGTGACTAGCAATGAGTGCAAGTAGGCCAGAAAAGCCAAACCTGTGACCCAAAATGCATTAACTTCCCTCCAAGTCACATGCAGTGAGCATGCAGAGGTAGTTTGCCACACATGTATGAAAAACTGACCTGCAGCTGTAAAGGAAAAGACATAGCAATGTCAGAGGGTATCAGCAGAGGAAAAAAACTGAAACACAAACCAACTTGCTTTATTTATAGATTTCTGGCTAAGTGAACCACCAGTTTCAACTGGAATTGCCAAATTTGCTATTGTCACAGTATCCAAAGGTCTTTGTTTACATGTTAATACTCACACCTGTTTTCTAGCCTCTGGAGAACAGGTCATTTGGCACTATTTTTTTGCCACAGTAATATTACACAAAATGTGGTTACTTATTTCTTGAGACAATATCCCAGTCCTTTACCTGATCCTGTAGTCAAAGCTTAATATTTGTTCATATTCCAACCCCTCATTTTTTCTGAGAGATCTTTCCTCAATCCATATGCTTCTTGTAGGTGTTCAGTGAATGATGACTTTGTATATAAATCATTGTGCTGCTTCACATGGAAAACTCTTATTTGCTGAGCTCATGACATTTTCTGCATGTAGCAGTGGGAGCCAGCTGCTGTTGAGAACTGTATACAAAGAGCACATAAATTTTTGGGTGGCATGGAAAAATTTATGCACAGGCTCCACATTTTTCCATGCAAGTTTCTAAGTGTTTTGTAGGGATACAGGAAACAACCAAATGTCTGTACAGGTCTCTACCTCAGTCATTGCTCATCTTGAAGCAGTAACAGGGATGAAGACCTGGGCTTTGTACAGCTTCCCAGGTTTACAAGATGGGTTTATAACATGCTTGGGAAAAAAGTATCTCTTTCTGTTTCTAGAGTTTTACATCTTCAATGTAGTTTAAAATTGTATTCTCTGAAAATTAATATAATCTAAAATTAAAAAAACCCTTAAAAAAAATCAGTCAAAACCTCCAACAATTTAATGGCATGGAGAGCAGGATAATTCCACCATGACATTTTGAAAAACAATTCAGGGTACAAAATACAGTTAAAGTCCTATGAATGCCAGAAACTCTGTCTTCTATAAGAACTTTTGCAGACTTTCCTTACATGACCAGACTTCATGTTCTTTTCTTGTTGTAAACTTGTCATTTGTGCAGCTTTTATTTTTGTACCTTTTCTACTCAATGAAATAAATGATCCTATTCTCTTTAGACTCTGGTCTTTGTTGTTCTCATGTAACTCCTTTTTCTTCAGGGGAAGTGCCAGAGTTAAGAATTGCTCAGGAATAAAATAATCTTTTGATGAAACACAAGTAGATCCGATATCTTATTTATGTTGGGTTCTTAAGTACTGGTGTTTGGCTGTATGGATCCCAACATTGCAGCATGATTACCAGCGAAATCAGTGTAACCAACATCACAGTGATTGCTGCAGCTTCTTTACTGATTGTCTGAGTGTCTCAAAATGATGTGATGCTGTGCCCTTGGGGTAGGTGAGGAGTTCATATTGTGGGGAAGAACTTTGCCCAAGTAAGTAATACAGCAGTATCAAAGTTTAAAAAAGGTCATGTGATTTGAACAAGTCCAGCAATGGAAAGGAGGTTTTACTATGAGCCCAGATAGCCAAATCTTATGCAACATTCTCCAAGTGTAGACTATAAACTTTAATTCAACCTTAATTCTGTCATTATCCAAGAACCTTTCCCTTGACGTAACCTTAGCATTTAATTAGAAAAGATAATAAATAAAAAGTTATTAATATTTTTTTCCTCTCTCTATGCATACATTCATGCATCTGTGTTTCTATTTACTTTAAAAGTATCATATAAAAGTTAGCCTCAGAGTATTTGTCAATATAGGATGTGAGTAAAGATAATTCTGTCACTTCAAAGATTTCTTGGAATTATCAAGTCGAGATTAAACAAAAACCCCATCAACTTTAACCTTCATCATGCTTTGGTCTTGCTTTTGAAAGTATCTAATATTTTATGGCCATACCCCCTATGTTATTTAAATGCTGGTAATCTTGTTCATGGCAATTTCAATAAGCCACAGCAGTCATATAATGCTTCCTCTTTTAATAGGTGCAAAGTGAGTCATTGTCACAAAGCATATATATGAAAAAAGGATGTGAAAAGAGAATCCTGCCTAATCTCTGTAATAAGGGCTTGTGAGGGTGCTAACATGGTCACCTGAATTATGCATGTCTATTGTGTTCAAATATCATAAATCGATGCATGAATACCCTCCAAATCATTTTCAGTTCATGAACATTTATATACAGAGCTCTTGAGCACTGCAAAGACAATTAGTCATATTTGTATGCCGGAATTAATTGAGAGTGAGATGCGGGAGGCAGAAAGAGAGAACAAAGAATGCTTTTTGTCAGTTCTTCCAACTGACAGGGATAATTAGATATATGAAATTGAAATTCCTCAGCAGGGGGTTTCTGTTGACAATGAATTTTCTTTTGATTCCATTCTGTTATTCTTTTATGCTGTCATCTGTGGCAATTTGTTATTCAGCTTGAAGCTTAAAAAAGCAAAGCATTCCGCTTTTATGAGTAGATGATGTCAGTTTGTACACTGCTGGGAAATAGATATTAAATGTAATCTTTAAACTAAAAAAAAAAGAGAGAGGAAAATAAAATCAGTTAAAGAGACAGTGCCCTGTTTACATGGCCCTTAGAGTAAAACTTTTGTGAGAGACAGAACTCGCTTTGATGGTTTTTAAAGTTGGTCAGGCTGCATTAATGCTTCAGCTGCAGTGCAAGTCTGAGCCATGATGTGTGGTGGAGTAAAGGCACATAGCTGGGAATGCCTCCTTAATACTATTTTCAAAATGCTGGACTTTGTACTGGCAGACATCCCTGGAGTATATTAAGTCCAGTACTTTTCTTCAAATACAGGCAGTATTTGTTCACATCCCTAAATCTAACTCCTGACCAAAAGGAAGAGACAAATAAGAAATATTCTTCCTCACCAGCACATGAAAACCTTAGTGCTTCCAGTCCTGATTTGCTTTCTGGGACCTTTTTTTGCACAGTGACAGCACCTAGGGCAGATGCAGAATTTAGCCCTTGGCTTTAAAAATAAACATGGCAATAAGGCAATCACTTTTTCCCTACTTGAGGCAGCAACTCATCCTCTCACCTTCTTCTGCTCACCATCAGCATGAGCATCATGAAAGCTTTGAAAAATGGTTACCTAAAGTATTTGCCCACAAAATATTGGTCTGTATGGTCAGAAATTTGCATGTTTATTTATTGTCTCCTCCCTGTGATTTTGGCAGCACACATTAATGCAAGAAACTTATCATGTGGGCAGACTCTCTATAAGCCTAGTACATACATAAAGCTTTCATAATCAGAAACATATATAAAACCTTGCCTAGTTTTTTGGCAAGGTTTGTTACAAACATTGCATGGAATCTAGAGTATGAAAAGCCTATACTGTTCTGCTTTCACCCTCCCCTTTTCACTGGAGCTCTCCTGGCTTTCTTTTGCTTCTTTCCCTCCTCCAAAACCGCATGTTATTTGGCATTTGTTATATTTCAGACTGCAATTTCTCCTTCAACAGGCATCTTGGTGACTGTGGCTTTATTATATTTTATTCTATTTTTTTTTGTTACTAAAACAGAAAAGCACACAGAGTGTTATGATGCAGTATATATTCCAGTGAACCACTGTGACTCTAACTATACCATACGGCATATCATTAAACATAGCAATATTTAACACATATGTATTATCGCCTCTGCACCCTCAGAGCATTTTTTGCAGATGCATTTTTATCTCACACTTTATGGAAGAAGGTTATGGAAGAAGTTGCACGATCTTACAAGTGAGAATAGCTGAGAATATGGTTTGAGGGACTTCTCCTCACAAAGGCATGAGTGTCTCACAGCATCCCAGCAGTGACCTAGAAGATGCACCCCATGTAAAAATATTAGGCTCTATTCAGTCTTTTGCTATATCTATTGAGACTCATTAAGGATGCTGTTTGTGATGGCAGTTTCTGTAACCTGGCACATTTCCACTGGGAAATGCATTGATGCCATCAAGTGACTTCATGAAGATAAATTTATTTAGTCACTACTGACCTTTGATGAATTTGAACTGGTTACTCAGACTTTAAAGACTCTATTCTTTTGCTGTCTTCCTACCATCTAAATAGCAGTGCGAGCACCGTATTTTCAAGTTTTTAGCTCTTTGTTCATTTCGGCCTCAGTTATGTTTGGTATATCATCTACTTTCATACAGGTTTAAAAAAACACAGATACTATCACCTACAATATTTTACAGGAAAGTTTTTTTTCACTTCAGTAAGCCAGAAGGAAGAAATTATCTACCAGACAGAGGACACCATATACCTCAGCCTTGCTCTTCAGGTTTGTTCACTAAGGACTTATTTATTATGCAGTGAAGTGCAGAGGATTTTTCTCTGTTTCATGCCTCTGAGGCCTGCCCCATGCCAGCCCAGGATCTTTTGGGATTCAGCAGGGCTCTGTGAGGGTGGACTGGTGGTGTCAAGAAGCATACCTTTGGAGCGTCATGGGGCAACCAGGCAAGAGTCAGAGGCTGCACCCAGTATCTTGGTCTAAGCTCAAAATTATTATTCTTTGTCTCTTGAGTAAGAAATTTAAATAGAGCAGAAAATCAGGCCTCAAGTGTACCTTTTAGCATTGACAGAAAACTTATCTTCACAATGAGCATTTCTTAAAATCAAACATTTTTTGGGCATGACCAAGATCCAGATGTGTTATTTTTTGGTGTTCAAAGACCATCAGTGACCATCAAAGCATCAAACCTCTGTTAAACTCCAAGGAGCTAAACATAAAACATACTTTTTTCATAACCAGGAGTTTTTAATGTATTATTATTTTTTTAATAATTAAATCAGTGTATGAAGCAGTAAGTAAATTTTCGAAGAAGACATAAAGAAACTAATTCTACTGTCAAAAATAGTATATATAGCTATTCTGAAAAACATCTACACATCACCTGCTCTGAAAGACTGTTTGTAAAACATATTTGCATTGGTGAAACTTGCTGATTTCAGAATTTTTCCCAATATCTTGTATCACATTTTGCTTTTCAAAAATATTAGCCCATTTTAATATAAAGGTTTGGTAGGGATACTAACATGCTTTAATTTCTTGCTTTTTAAGGGATTTCCCTCCTCTATGTTAAATTGAGAGAGTCAATGCAAAAGAATGGCCTTGATTTCAGTTATGAGCATGTTTGTGATTACTGATAGATATTTGTTTTACCTATCTGTCATGTAATTCACTCCATAGCTCATTTGATAACTGTGGTTTGTGCTTAGGACCACTTCTTTAAAAAAGCCCTTTTTCTCATCTTCAGAGAAGATTCAACCTATCGGGACTGCACTCTTTCATCTGTGTTTTGCTTTGTAAAATGAACTATGTAGTTAGAATAGATGCTCATATGATCTTTCTCAAGAGCAAATTAAATTACTATTGCATGGCTGCTCTGCCACAAAAGAAGGGAAGTTATTATTTGAGGCCATCCTTCTCACAACCAAATATAATTTTGTAAGTCAATTGGTAAAGTACACAGAATTATATGATACTCTAGCTTATCAAAAGAAGAGTCACACAGATTTTTGATCTACATTTGATGGAAGCTACATGTCTATGACTAAAAATAAACTGATGAAGCTTACTCCTATAGTTATTTTATAGAAAGAAAAGCACCATATGAAAAGCTCAACCCTTTTTGCTTTTACTGTGGATGCAGTGAGAAACCCTGATCACAGCTGCAAATACTGAATTACTTTAAGTTCGGGAAAAGTGATTGCCTCTATGCCTTTTGCCAGATAAATAATCCCATCTCTTTTAGATGGCCAGCTTCATTCCTGAACTGCTTTCCTCTCTCATTCTCATTCTTGTCACAGCACGTTCCTCTGGCTGGGAAGAGAAGCAGTGCCTGACTGGGCACTAGCAAGCACTCATGAGCTGAGGCTCATCCCCTTGAGAGAGTTTCTCACATTGCATTGGCCCAAAACTCCAACAAGAGGTTTGGGGTGCTAAATCAAGGGGCTCTTCAGCTTTTCAGCAGGTGCTGGGGTTATTGTTTCCCTAAGGATTGAGGGAAGCTCTCTTCTGATCTTCCCCTTGTCAGCCTGAATGCACATAGTGCAGTTAGGATGCCATCCTCATTACCAGGATTCCTCATTCCCTGTTGGGACTCTTCTTTGGGGGAAGGATGTCAGTTTAGCTTTTCTCATTGAGCCCTGTGCCCAGCTTCCCTCCAGCGTGAGGTGATGATAAGGATTCGTGTCTCCCCCCCAGAGAAGCTGAGGAGACTTCAGAGGAATGAACACTGGCTCTTAGTGAAGCTTTAGGATAGCACCAAAATGTGTTAACCACCCTGGCAGAATTACAGTGGCACTGCACCTGCATGACCTGTTTGTGAGAGAAAAGGTTTCATTTATCACTATATCAATCCCTTCAGCTTTCATTAACAATGCATCTATTCCAACTAATTCTGGGATTGTTTATATTGTTTCACCTTAAAGTTTATGTTTCTTTGTGGGAGTACTGAGAGACAACATTTATCTGAATTCCCTGTTCAGCTTCATTATTGCAACCATTTTCTTAGTTTTGAATTTAGAGCTAATATTGGCAGATAAATACAGATTAATTCTCTTCCCATGCCTCTTTTAACTAAATTCTAACTTCCTGCCCTTTCTCTATATGATCTACCAACCCTCATTAGATCAATTTGCGTCTCTTCAGCATGAACTGTGAAACGCACCGAACACTTAAAACAAGGGGAAAAAAAAAGGTGCAGGGTCTTATTTTCCTCTCATCCTGATTGTATTTGTGCCAGATGCTGTGTTTCATAAAGTAAACACCCAGGCATGTCTTCTAACTTCATAATTATGTGCATATATTCTCCACATAATAAAACTAGAATAAAATCACTACTCACCCACAAGTAGTAAATCAAGCAAATGGTGAATTAAGTTTGTTTGAGGAATGTTGCTCTTTATAAAATTAAGCTGTTTACAATGCATGGTTCATCTTCCTTTACATGTTTAATGATTTTATTGCTTAGTATTTGTTCTATTATTCCATTATTGTTCTATTATTGTGCAAGGAAGAAAGAAGTTATGCTTCTTGTGCTGTGGCTGTTAAAATAATTTTTCTTTTATCTTTCTTTTAACCATAGGCATTTGCTGGTTTCCCCTCAATTATAAGTGCAAAATTAATGAAATTTCACTCTTATATGTCCATCATAATTATTTCCTTTAAAGCACATATAAATGGATGAATGCTGATATGCTGATTTTTGCTCTCCAAGGAATACTGTGTTATGGAAAATGTGACGTTTCACACAAACCAGGAAATGTTGCTGTTTTCAACTTTCTTTTTCAATAACAACCAGCCAAAATATTTGCAGATAAGTATTTTGGTATTTCTCCATTTTAAGGCTTTTTTTCTTTGAAACACCTGAATGACACCTTCAGCTTCAGGAACAGCTGAGAAATATTGCCTCTAATTTAAACCAGATAAATTTCAATTATACTTTTTCCACTTCTCCTTGGTTCAGAGCCTTGCCTACTCAGTGGACCATGCCTGCAGAGTGAAGCATGCATGAAGCACCCTACACTTACTAGGAGCCTCTGGAACCAGCGGAGTGAAAGGAGGGGTTTCTGCTTTGTGGGATGAGCAAAATTTCAGCAGGACAAGGAATTGGCACTCGTAAATCAGAGGAAAGAAAAATAATTAATGGAGGCTGACAAAATACATGGTGACTTCTGCTTGTGGAAGGAGGAGAGGAAGTCTCTTGCGGGAGCTGGGGCGAACACACTGGTGTCTCTGAAAATCCCAGGTGGAAAAGTGAAAAATGCAGTTGGATGTTTCATGGGCAGTGAGGTGATCTGAGTTTGGGAGAAAACAGGATAGTAGTTCATGCAAGACAGAGACTCCAGGTGACCCCCACAACCCAAAAGGTGCTGCCATTGGGATGAACAAGAGGACCTGTGGGATGAGAGGATGACAGAACAGCAGTTGACACATACACCTTTGGGATCTCCTCTTGGAGCTGTACAGGCAGCCCCTCCCTCCCACTTTTTTTTTCAGGCTACAGTGGGCTGACGATGGCTTTCAGATAAATTAAAGCAAGGTTGTGACAGCTGGCAATTTTTTTGCAGTTCAGTTTGTGGTTTCTGTGAGTAACTCACCCTTAAGCCTCTTCTTCTTTCACTGTGCCCAATGGAATTATACATACAACATGAAATGCAGTCCTGTGCAAAAGACAGTGTAGAACACAAGTTTCTAATCTTTTGAAGCTGTACATGTGTCATCCATATATTTCTGCATTTCACCCCATCAGAAAGGAGAGGTTTTAAAAGTTGAAGAGAACCAGAATTAAAATCTATTGCAGAAGTTCCTAAGTTTCTTCTGTGACCCAAATCTATTATACTGCCTACAAAAAGCACAGTGTTTATATATTAGCAGGCAATTATGCTGCTTTTAAAAATGCCTGGAAAGACTTTTAGAAATAGAAAATATGCAAGTTATGGTAGCCTACGGCTGGCATTAACCTGCACAACGATGATTTATATTTTATGTGTGTTTTATTTTTATACACCTGCTTCTCTTTGCAATTCATAAAAAACCCATCTTGATATCAAAGGAAATGCTCTATCACAGAATTTGTAATCCTAACTGAGAGGTTCACATCAGTGCCTTCTAATTTTTTAATCTTTTGTGATGTCAAATAAAATTTCAAGGGGGAGGGAAATATAAAAATTAAAGTTTTATGATGGCTGGCAAACCTGAATAACAGCTGAATAACAGCCAAGAAATGACAGTGCTTGAGGCTTTCCTTGCTTTGGTTCTTTGCCTGTGTGTGTGTTGTCTGAGGCTTGAGAAGTCTATAAGGAGCTCTCAATCAGGTGAACCACTGTTTCCCTTAGTGTTCTTCTTGGAGGTTGGTTCTTGCTGTGGTCTCTGTCCCTCTGGACATATTTGGTTTTTCTCTGAAGTCATTCCCTATGCAACATGGAGGTGCCATTTTGGGGAAGCCCTTTGCAGCTCTCCTCACAACCCTGAAGAAGTCAATGGTGTGTGCCAGAGGGACAGAGGGAGATGGGAATCAAGAGGTGGTCACCAAGCGGTCCCAGGTGCAGTTGGGGAACCTCTGGATTGCTTCATTTCCATAAGGCAGCAGAGCCTGTTGCCTGTTTACACAGAAGGTTTACACAGAGCCTGCGCTCTGGTTTCACACACCCTTTGGCTGACCCGCGGGTCCCTGCCCTATTGGGGTCTGTACAGCAGGGCACAAGTGTGCTCCCAGCCACTGCTCCAGGGTTATCTGGCAGGGCAGGTGCCAGCAGATGTTAATTCTCAGATGCTCTGGCATGGCTGTGTGGCCTCCGAGGCCCTGCTCCCCAAGGCAGCAGCACTGTGCTCTCAGTTCCCTCATGTGTGACCCAGCAGCCTGTATCATCTTACAGGGAGTGAATAGGAGACTGAAGGGCAGGCTGTGTGGTCACTTTTTTCAATATCCCTCCTGCTAGCCATTACATCATCCAGCTACTCTCTAAGAGGATTTTCAGCAGGCTTGGCTTCGTTATTAAAATAGTAATTAATTTTTTCCTCTTCACAAAACCCGAGGACCTTCAAATGGAGGCCTCAGGAGCGAGGGCAGCTTCTTTTTGAAAGTGGCCTTTCTGGAAGCCATAATCGGCTCTCCAACTTTACAGTACACATGTTCCCCAGTAAATGTGATTAAAGAGGCACACAAAAAACCCCTTGCAGAAAATTAATTCAGTTTCCAGAATAAAAAGTTTGATAAAGTTGTGCAATGCTCCAATGACAACACATAATAGAAGTGCAGAGTTTTATCCTCTTGAAGGATAAATGAGCGGCCAGAAAGGTCTGGTAGTTCCCAGAGTAAAAACATCTGCTACAGCTAATTCACTTTAGCTTTTGATTGTAAAATTCATTAGCCATATCAGGCAGCTGTAGTTTCAAACATGTTGCTAGGAAGTACAGTTTTATAGGCTGGGATGCCGTTTGTTCTCCCCAGCAGCGGCGAGGAAGCCTGAGTGCCCGGTGAAACGCTGCCTCCTGTCACCCAAAAACAGGGGCTGGAGGGGTGGGGGAGAGCGGGAGGGAGGCTGGGCAGGAAGCGCAGGGCTGAACGCAAAGAGGTGCCAAGTGCTGTGAGGGTGGCTGCTCCTCCACACCAGCAGAGCAGCAGCAGCTGAAGGCTCCAGCCTTCCTGCAGGACTGGGAAGGAGATGGCTTTGTGAATTTGGAAGTGAACACGCATTTCACTGCTGTCTTCAATGGCACTTTTTAGCAGACCTTGTTAAGCATGTATTTTGAAGTGCATGCTATGGAAAAATATTTCAACATGCTTAGATGAAGAGATAAATCCCAAGGAGATTTAAAAATATACACAGACGCATACATATGTGCACATATGTCTGTGTTTTCCTGAATTTTAAAGTACATATTTATTTTTATTCCTAAAATGATTAATTTATATTATTTATACTTCAATTACTTGTACTTATTTAGAGTAAGTAGGGAAAAAACAAGATAAAGCTGCATTTTCTAGGTATTATACTCTTCTAAGTAAATAATGTAGAAGATTATTTTAAACTGCTCTCTAAACCTGAAAATAAAGTTATACTATTAAGTATGCTGCTCCAGGTTTCTGACTAGCATCCTGTAAGGCTATTTAGTACACACTGATCATAGTTGTTGTCTTTCCAATTCATGTGGAATAATCCCTGTTACTTGGTTTCATTTTAAGAAAGCAGCTAAAATGAAGTGGGAGTCAGGGACAGAGAAATGGATACTTCTATATCCATAAAAAAAATTAAAAATATTCTAAACTGATGAACTTTGCATTTCCTTGAAGGATGGAAAAAAAATAATTGAGATTATTATGCCCCACGACTAGTGATGGCCAACAAGTATTGGTTTTGGTGGAAGATTTCCCAAACACCTGTGAAGCCATGTCTGATGTTATTTCTGCAAAAATAGTGTCCCTCAAGATGAACCAACTGACACCTATGTATCCACTGCTCCATTTTCACAGGTCACAATGAATTGTCCAGGCCTGTCACCCTAGACACATAAGAGTGCAGGCACAGTCAGCCTGGTGATGATAAATTCAATTTGGTTAAAGCTGGTTTCAGCACAAAAATTTTTGCCAACTGAGAAGGATAGATGTTGATACTTTTCTCCATTGTAACATGAATATAGGGAAACTGTTCTAAATAATCTTTCTCTAAGCTTTCTTTCTCATGAAGTCATGATGTTTTCTCATTATTGGAAATGTACAAAGCTTCACTGGACCAATGTTTTCTAAGGGAAGATGCTAATACTGGTGTCAATACGCCATCCAGATGCACACCTTATAGTGGACAAGCCTAAAACTTTGAGACTGCCTCTTTCTTCCTGTCATGTTGTACCTAGCACTGATTTCCAGAACATCACAGAAAAATTTCAAAGATGTCTAGATAACAGCTGCACTCTCTAAATTTGTTTTATTTATGTGATTGGCAATGTGTTCTCAAATGAACTGACAACTTCATCACCTATCTCAAAAACTGCAGGATGAATTAAAACTGAGCCAGAGAGGCACATTTATAGTAAATCGACATTGATATTTCTTCACTGATATCAGAGAAGCCATAGCAATTAATTCTTACTGAGTGTATGCCCTAAGGTTTACAAAACATCTCTTTTTTTGTTAAATTTTGAAGAAAATTATTAAAAATGCAGGGTTGTTTTACTTGCAGTCTTCTACTAAAATATTAGTTCTATATGAGGACATTGGTGGCTTTCACATAATGATAGGCTTCTTTCTTTTTCTACTCCATCTGTCCAACCACCACTTGTCCTTCAAGACAAAGAAAGCAGAGCAACGCATACATTTACATAGGTTGGTAAATGTATGTAAAGTGACACACTTTTACTGCAGTCTGTGTTCTCAGATCTGTCCTGTGCACCATTCAAGCCACTCTTGGTGACTTGTTACGAGATTATGAGAGGTTGTCTGAGAGGATTTGCTATGGCACATAAAAGACAAGTGGCTGATGCCAGCATAACATTACTAAGGGCAAATCACTCTCGATCAGTCCAGTGGCCTTCTGAAATAGAGTGGTCCCAGACATGAGCAGAGACTGGGAGAAGTCTTTCAGAGCACCCCTGTAGACAAAGACTTGGGGTTCTTGTGGATGAAAAGCTGGCCACTGGTGTGCACTTGCAGCCCAGAAATCCAGCTGCATCCTGGGTTGCATCCAAAGCCATGTGGGCAAGAGAGGGGATTGTGTCCTTCTGCTCTTTTCTGGTGAGACCCCACCTGGAGTACTGCATTCAGGAACTTTATACACAACCAGCTAAGATGGGATAAGGAGCAGCAATGGTTTAAACTGAAGTAAGGCAGGCTTGGATTTGATGTTAGGAAGAAATTCTTTATTGTGAGGGTGGTGAGACACTGGATCAGGTTTCCCAGAGAGGTGGCGGCTGCCCCATCTCTGGCAGTATTCAAGGCCAGGTTGGATGGGGCCCTGAGCTACCTGGTCTGGAGTGACATCCCTGTCCATGGCAGGTGGGCTGGATGTAGATGATCTTTAAATTCCTTTCAAACCCAAATCATTCTATGGTTCTATGATTCTACAATCAAGTGGCATGGACATCCACAAAAGTTTTGTAGTCGCATGGGAATCACAGTGTGAAAATGAACAGATGTTGCAAGGCACTTCTTATGACTTATTATTCATATTGCAGCAATTCCAAGAGACCATATTCCAGTGGGGCTGGATGGAGTACATCCAGTCACTAAATACTTCCCTAGAGTGCAATGGAAGAGCAGTAAGTATCTATGTAAAATGTATTCAGCACACCTTGAGAGTGTTTATGTATTCTGGAGCACATCTCTGCCTTTGGAAGTATCAGTAAGAGAGACGCTAATTCTAGTCCTATTTTCTGTGAATAGTTCTTTTAAAAAGCTACATTGGAAAGTGCTCTTGTGATGAGCCTACCAAAGCTGATTTTTTTTTCAGGGCAAGTGACCGCCTCTTGCCACATGCTGCTGCAGTTTTCCTGGCCAGGGTAGAAGGCTGCACTTTGCTAATTCTTACAGAATTACATTGACTTTGACTCCTGATCCTATGGCTCTGAAAAGCCACTGAATGTTCAAGTAAGAAGAGGTTCTTTTAGCAATAGCACCAGAAGAAAAGCAAATAAATGACCTTGATCCTTTTACAAGCTTGTGAATATAGAGAAAGACCAATAGAAACACTAATTCTTATTTTACCAACTGAGCAAATTTGGAAGAAATTATTTCAAACACAGTGTATTCATTTTAGAGAAAAAAAATAATAATAAAAAAGCTTTAAATAAAGTTCAGACTGTTGACTGGAATTCCTTTATTTTCCTTCGGTTCTCCACCTTTTACAGGGAACAAACATTTTGAATGGGACCAGGCTGTGCTCCCAAAACTATAATATAAGTGAACAGTGAGATTGTGCTGATGACAGAAAGAGTTTGTTGCTGAATTTATTTAATCAGCTAAGTCCCTTAAAATAATGCATATACCTGCTCCCTGCAATTAACTGCATGCTGTTATTGAAGATGATTCTACTTTTTTCCCTGAGAGTTTGAGAAAATATACACAATGATGAATATCAGAAAAATGTCAAACAGAACAATAACCTACACAGAGCAAAACCCGACTTTCAGGTCTAGTGGATTACAAAATGAATAACTCATCTAATTTGTATGATATTTTTGTCTAAAAATACTCAGACATTGAAATGAAAAACAAAATAAGTTTGTGATATTTAAAACTGAAAAGCAGTGGAAACTGTGATTTACCACATGAATTTGCATTCATTTTTGCTATCTGTTTGAAATTAGAAACACAGATTTGGATGATTTATCACCATACAAATCAAAATTTTCAATTTCAGATTTATGTAGGTTTACCAGCAAGAGGCTGCAAAGACTTTATTAAATTTTTACTATTTTTTAAAAATTTTTTAAATTTTAAATTTAATTTTTAAATTTTAATTTTTTAAAATTTTTACTAAATTGTAAAGAAAAAAAACAATTTAACAAGAGTAAAGTATATCTTCAATAATGAGTATCAATATTTGGGCTCTGAAGAGAGCTGAGGAGTGATAATATCAATGACCCACTATACATTTCTTTATAACATAAATGCTTACATACTCTTGCAATTTCTTTGGAAAGCATATTGCTTTGGAAAGAAATTGCATATGCATCATGCCTATGACAAAATATCTCTTGCTAAGTAAAAACAAGCTAATCTCTGAAAAATAAGTATGTGTGAAAATAACATTACACTTGAGTACAAGAATTAAAAGAGTAACACATTTTTTTCCCTACAGCATCTAACTGAAAATGTAAATTTTCTTTTTTTAAGGCTTTTTCCATAGGGTACCACAGGATTATGGCCCAAACCCTTTAACTTAATTTTACTTGCTGAGACTAAACAGAAAATCTTCCCCAGACTGACTCTTTTCTGTCCCTGGTGATTTTAAAGAGCACACTTTTTCTTCTTAAATACGATAGAAAGTCTGTATTATTTACTGTGGAAGTTTCCACTATTGAAATAATGATTGCTAATATAATTGAGTGAGAACATTCTGTTTCCTAGTAGACAGAGGTCCTGTGCAACCTTGCACATTTAAACAAAATGATTACCAGCAATCACCTACTTGAAATTCCTCCAAGGGTTTTTGTGTAGAGTGCATGAATACACGGGAACAAAGACAAAATACACATTTTGTTCCATTTTAGTAGTTCTACCTAGATTTGAACTGGAAAGCTGCAGAACTGGGAACCATCATTTTGTTCCATTTTTCTGAGTTTGACTAAATAAGTTAATTACCCTAAGATGGAGACCTTGGGACTTGCATGAACTGTAGCAACACAGTACATGAGTTGCACACAGAAGTAACTATAGAATCTGTTGTGAGACACACAGACAAAATGAAAAAACAGTTGGGAATAATTATGCAGGAATATCTAAGCATTTTAAAAGTCTCTTTCTATCTAGGAGACTAATGCATGCCCAGGTGGCTAGAATGGGGCACATCCAGATACTCTAGGACTTCAAAATTGAAATTGTTGCCTGGGCAGGGATTGTAGAGCTTGCTATGGTGTATTGTATGGGTGACCAGAAATGAAATAAGGAATTATGGTACTGGCAGTGTATGTTGAAAACGGGGTGCAATCCATTGAGAAGATCCCTCAAATTGCAAGGGGTGAGGGCAGTTTAGGAATGCTTTCAGAAGCACATGTTCCAGCTGCAAGTCAAATTCTGAGGAATAGAAGTGTCTCTAGTTAATATTATTGTATCATTCTGTTGCTTCCACCGTGTATTTCCAACTGCAATACATTTAACCGGAGGTTTAACTTTGATTGATGTTGCTGGAATCTGAGCATGTGCTTAAGCCATAAACTCATGTTAAATCAAGGTAAATTTTCTCTTTGCTACAAGGCTGCCAAATCTTCTTCTTTCTGCATACCTTCTCCTGACAGCTGATAGCACCCCCATTCCCTGCTACTTTAGCCTAAGAGAGATAATTGTGCTCCTAAAAGTTGCACCTATGTTGAATATTTTGAAGAAGGATATTTTTACATTTAGCTTTTGTTCATTAGTTTGTTAGTTTATTTTTTTTTTAATTTATTGGTAATACTTTTAATTTTCCACATATGGGAAAAGTACCCCTAGTTGCATTGTATCCTTTATCCCTGCATATGCTTATCCCTTTGGTTCTCCCATAAGTAGCTAGTATTCAGCCTGTCACAGGTACATGAGGCTAATAGTTCAATCACTGGGGAGAAGGGGGGGAGGAAGATGAAAGGGCAGGAAATGGCTGTCATGGCCCCAAAGGAAATATTTGTAGGAAAAGGAGCACAACAGCAAATAAAGTGCTAATTAATGTCCAATTCCAGCACTGATATACAGACCACAGCAGTAGGCAAAACCCAGCCTTCTGTTCCACTGCCTGCTGAAGAGCTTTTGTGTTGTAGCTCTATGAAAGCATGCATCTGCAAGTTTTGAATTTATAAAATTTTCCAACCCCCTCCTCTCTATATGTTTTGTGTTTAACTGAGTTTTCATCTACACTTTTTTAATGGATTTTAAAAAGAAATATCTAGTTTGTCTGTGCTGTTCTGTATATCTTGAATTTATAGTAGCAAACACTCTAACTGGAAACATTCTGGGAGGTGGAACAAAGACTTATCTGATAAACTGAATGACAGACCAAAAAAAAAAAGAAAGGATATGAGAAGATTACACTCTCCAAGTTTTCATGAGGTTTTAGTGGGGAAAACTGGACCCCACTCTCTAATTTGGGGATCTGAAAAATACAGTGGCACTTACGGTAGTAATTTACTGGCTTTGTCCAGCAGAAGGCATTGAGAGTGAACCTTCTGTCGGGGAACATAATAGCAAAAGCAGCACTGTTTTAATGAAACACAGCAACTGGTACTCGAAACAGGCTAAATCTGTTGTTAAAAGAACAAACATGAAAGATGAAATTCACAAAGAAATGTCATGATGATCAATTATTTCTGGTGTTTAGTATCTGAGAATTACATCTTAAGGTAAAATGTTACTTGCTGATGACTGAATGCCAGAAATAATAATCTGACATAAAGCTTTTGTGAATATGACCAAATGAAAGCCTAAAAAAGGAAATTTATAGAGCAGAATACATTTGTTTCAATGATGCACAGCTTTTAGACTAGAAATGACTGAAATGTTGCTCATTATTCCATAATCATACAAAGAATACAACAGTTATTAAAAAAAAAAAAGAAAAGAAAGAAAAAAGCTCTAAAACAACCCCACAGTGAAATACAGTTAAAGATTCATCAACTGAGAGAAAATAAGAAACTTCAGAACCAGAACAGAAAGAAGAGTTTGGCTTTCCAGTGTTTCCCACAGCAGCTTTACATGGACACAGAGTGGGACATTACTTACAGCACAGCACATATTGTAACTTCTAGGTCCAAGGCAATTGGACTATCCGCTGACCCCATTGGCTCATGACAGGGAGACAAGGGAGAGGCTCTCAATGAGAGATGCTTTCTGTGGAGGAGTCATTTCACAATTATAAATCTCAGCAACAGTCAAAAGACAGCTATAGAAGTGATTTTCATTCCACAAGTCTTTTGGAGGTTTTATGTGTCCCTGATCCACACTATCAGACTGGGCTGAGATCAAATTGTTTGATGTGAGCCAAAACCTGTGCATTGTTCTGGCACGCCATGCCAGCATCCGATGGGCAGAGACGGTGTCTCTCCCTTTGATTGCTGGCCTTGCCAAGCGCAGTGTTGGCATGGTTGGAGGCCCGTGCTCTCACTGGGACAATCCCTCTGTTCCCACCCCTGTACTTGTGCTCCTGCTGGAAGTGCCTGCCTGGGAGCCAGCTACGATCCATGGCTCTTGCCTGTGCTATATTGGCAGAAAGTTGAAGGATGCAGCTGCTGGAGTTTTAATGGGGCTCTGTGATAAGGCTTTGCTATGCTGAGTTTCTGTCTCCAGAAAGTGTCTACAGCAGAATGGTAACAACAACCTTTTTCCACTTTTTGCTGTGCATGATGGAGGTGGCAAGTTTTAAATCTAGATTTTCTGTAGTTGCATAGCTATAAAGACATTTTTTTCATGCAGCACAATATGTTTATAATCCTTCTCTCAGTTGATAGTTGAAAGCATTCTTGCAGATCTGATTTTTCCCAGGCTTAAATATTAAGTCATAATTTGTTTCTGTGTGTATGATGCAGTTATTTTTAACCCCCTTTTTTTAGGCCATGAAGGGCTGCACAACTTCCAGTCCCTTGGGACCAATTATGTAACATACTGTAAACATTACCTATCCAAAATGATACTGTCTCATTCCAGCCTTTGACTAATGTTTATCATGTTGTTTTGTGTAAAGACTTTCCAAGTTCCCACAGCTCTGGAAAATTAAAATTTTTTGTTTATTCTTTTACTATTTCCTGAAGTCAATATTCAGTTCTTTCAGGTAAGCAGCACTTACATAGATTCAACCAGTGGGAGAAATTGGACCTTTGTATTTGTAACATCATAAAAAGATAAAAATTTAGTGCATTGCCTTCTACACCTCCTCCCGCTCCAAAGAAAAGGGCACTATTTTTAGGTCAGGAGTATAATTAAGAACATTTGATCTTTTTCCTCCTTTGAAGAGACAAGTTACCTTTCTTTCTGTTATTTTAAACTTGCAGGTAAAAAAGAAAAAAACAAAAGAAAAAAAATCTGCATAGCACTCCAGTAAGGCAGATGAGGATTTCCACCTTTGAAGAATGACCACAACTCTTGTGAGGGATCTTTTGAAATTGTCTCCATTTGAGTAATTGCTTTGGCACTGGGAGGGACTTTTCAAAGGATAAATACAGTGGTTCAATAAACTTCATTTCCCAGTGTCAAATGTAGTGATGAAATCAAATTGAAAGGCATGGGAGATATGCAATTTTTTTCCCAGACTATGGACATGCCTCTGAATGTTATGATGGTTTCTCCTCTGACAAGAATTCCCACAAGCTGGATATATTCAGCTTAGCTGGGCTGATAAAAACAGTGTTCATGTGAATGCTCCCATATTGCATCAAGCACTGGCAAAGTATTTGGACAAACACATCACTAGACAAGATAGCTATGATGGAGAAGAGCACATATTCTTTTAGAGCAGAAAGCAAAGTTTAGAGGCTTCAAAGGATTTAGACCAATTACAAAACAAAGATTGTTTATTTCTGCAAGGGGAATTTGCTCAATTCCATGAAATGTTTGTTACTTGAACAGACTCTAAAGAAGTAGGACAATAGATGTATATTTGATGTAACATATCACTGAAACTGGTCTTTTTCCAGAGCCTGACTGGACCTTGGCAAGCCACATTTCTGCGGTGACTTACAGCATTCATGACAGGCATAGGAAACAAGAGATTTCCTGTTTTCCCAATGAGCTTTAATTGTTTCTTTGCATGTGCTAAATTCACTTTTACTTCGGAAATTTTTACACAAGAGCTGAGATTTGTCTATATTCACAAGAATTTTGACAAGACTGAGCTTGATTTGGCCACACTGTAAACATGAAGATTTGGCAGAGAAAGATGACAATGTGATAGTTTAGAGTAATTCAGCCAAATAATCTTTTCACATGCAGTTTTTCTGCACCTAAAAATGCAAAAGCAAAGTAGAAACTGTTTTCATATTTAAGGAATTTTTTTCCATATGATTGATTTTTTTTGCATTAATATTATTTTGCCTCATTATTAAATTATTTCTACTTACTGAATTATTATGAAATTTAATCTTTACATTCTTATTCATTATAGCATTCAGAGGCTTCAATTAGGTTCAGGGTACCATGTGGCTTAATGGCTCAGCAAGCTTTCATGCTCCCAGTATTGGACCTTTTTACAACATTGACAATAAAAGGTAATTTAAGGAACACGGGTTACAAAAGCCTTTCAAGCACAGGGAGAAAGAAAGAGATATTTGATCTGAATATTTGGTCCAGGTTTACTTTATTTTTAAATTATGTCTGAATTAATTATCTTTTAACAACAAATAGATTATCATATCAGCCCAAAGACTGGAAGAGCGTTGTTCTAGCATTTGAAAACACCAAAAAACACAGAAAGTGACAGTACCTCATCCCCAAAGAGTTGTGGAAACATAGGGACAGAAAGAGAAAAGACTGAACAGCAGATATGAAACAGAGTTAGGTCAGATTCCAAGTCCCTCAGTCCCAACCTGTGCCCATTTTGCCCCTCTCCTCACTGCATGTAGAAAACATAACAGGAGCAGTCATTAGTATGAGATTTAATCAAACAAGTCTTTGCAAGAGACTGAGATTATGCTGCTTTAATATGGAAGTACCATGTAAATGATTATATCTTATGTGGCAAAAGAAGGATCATTCCATACAATAGAATATTTCTGATGCCTTAAACAAACAGAATCTTTCACATCTACATTTTTCTCTTTTATCACCATTATAAAGGTGTGAATTACCCATTGATATTCATGTGATTGTCAGAATATAAATTCACCATGGAAAGGAATGTTTTTATACAGCTTTACTTCTCTGAGATGTAGCTTCATCAGCATAATTGGGTGGCATTTTTATGTATTGTATCTGAATTATACTGTGTCATGTACTCTTTTGAAGGAACACAGACTCATTTACTTGGTTTTATTTCCTGAGGGTAATGTTTCTGAAATTATAAGTGAATCTCAAAGCATGCGTCCTCACTGGAGATGAAGAAACAGTGTTGACTTCCTGTGGGATCATGCTCTATCACCTACCTACAATTTGCTCCAGGAAACTGCTGAACCCAGGGCTGGATCTCAGCAGATCAGGCTTTCTCCTTGGACCAAGTCTAAACTCCTGGCTCTCTGCAAAGTAGTGGTGTGACTCCTGCTGCCTCTGGAGAAACTAGTGTGCACTTGATTGTTCAATACATTTCTGAGCTGAGGAAGTATTATCACAGAAGGGAAAAAGAAGAGCACGGGATGCAGAGTCTTAATTCCATGACAATTTAAACATTTTTAACTCCCTTAAGTCATGTTGGTATAGGCTAAATAACTCAGTTTGTGTTTGGTACCCCACTGTATCAGCAAATGCATAGAAACAGATGTGTGTGGATCTGTATTGTTTAATAGTTGCTGAGCCAGAAGTTCTCAAGGTACTGCCTAATACTTCACATGTCCTCATCCACCTTTGAATTACAGTAAAGTTTCCTTCTTCCCCAACAGATGTACCTTTTTCATAAGATGTAAAAAGTGATTTTTAGATGGTATTAAAATTATTGGAAAGGCTTTTATTTTACTCTCAGATATCATAGCTGGTAAAACAGACGAAGCAGCACTTGTTTTATATGTGCTAGGAAGCTGGTCCAAGGCTTAAATTCATTTTTCCATTAAGTTCAGCCTCTAGTTGAATCTGTTTCTTTTTCCATTGAATGCTCTATTTCAACAACTGTTTGTGAAGGCAACAGTGTGGTGCAGGGTAAATCATTTAAAGAGCTAATATGAAATGTATGTTCAATCACTAGATTCTGAGAATATGGGAGAAGACTGGAGGTTGTTCCTTTAAAAATGAAAATGAGTTATGCCATGAATTATCAACATTTAAAGTTTTGTTTCTTGTGGCAGGAAAAAATAAATTGGGAATCACTCAAATATGGTGTATTTCACATAAAAAAAAGCTTTAGAATATTGTGGAATTTATTTCACACTTTAATTATACAGAAAAATATGACATTATAAAGGAGAATTATGAAGGTAAGTTTGAGCATTGCAAAGTCACAAGTGATAATGCTACTATTTCATTTTAGTCCCCTCACATGATGTAGTCCTTATTAACCAAATAAACATCACACCACCACAGGTTCTTCACCTCAGAGCAGTGCACAGACTTGAGTGAGTCAGGCTGGGTGGTGGAGAGGTTGCTAAAATCTGGATCCCTGCACCACTGATTTCAGAAGTTAGAAGGCTTGCATGAAATAGAGGGTTTTGTGAAGTGACTCTCTTTGGGTGCAGCTGAGGTAAGAAATTCAGTCACTTATTTATGATGGTGAGGAAGGAACTGGAAGAAGAAGGTATCTGAGGACTGCCTTGAGATTTAGACTTTTTCCTGCCTCTGTTGCAGTTTCTAAGAGCTCAAACAATTTTAGTGATCACTAAGAATAAGTTTTTTGTGTATCACTTGTCAGGTTTGGGATCCTAGATGTTATCATACCATGCCATACATAGAAATATCAAGTTGCACACCCACAACTGAAATCAGTGGCACTGCCAGCCCATCAAGAGCCCCTGGAGGGCTAAGTATATGCTTTCAAAATGCAACATTACATGAAAATGTAATAATCTACCTGTTAATGAAAGACCCACCACAGCTGCTCCAGGTTATATCTTAATAAGCGTCTGATGAAACTGGATGGTATTCCAGAGGAAAGTAAGTAATACAGAACAAAGATTTGTAGATGAAGAAATGGGGAACTAAAAAGCTCATCCAAAACAGGAAACCTACCTGAATGGCAGCTGGAAAAGGTTCAGCAAAGGACTATATCTCTTCATGAGAGAATGGAAAGCTACTGTGGAAGTAAAATGGGACAATGGAAAAATTACAATGGAAGAAAAATGAAAGGAAAAGAATTTTTGGTAAAGTAAAGCCACAGACTGGATAACCAGAAAAATTGTGTGGGAAAAGCAAACAAGTTATCTAACAAAGCAAGTAAAAGTCCAACTTTTGCACATTTATTGCCCTATTGTGTCTTTAGATAAAATGAAACATTTGAATGCTATCAATCTTCTAGGAAAAATTCCTGAATAGTGTATTAAATACTTTAGACTGGCAAGCTAGATGCACAGTTTTTGGAGATCAAAGATGCAGAACTGAGATGTCACACAGAAGAACCTGATTTCAGCTTTGATAACTTCAACAAAATTTTCAAAGATGATGAGCATAACTTAGAGGAGGTTTGAAGTTTTGGAAAAGAAACAAGGCAGGCAGAAAGAAATCAGCAAACCATAGGAGCAAATACAGAGAAACATGTAGAAGAGTCCTAAGCACAGAGTCTTAAACTACAAACATAGTGGTAATGTTAGCCAGGGCCTCAGGAATGCCTTAGTTTTGGATACATATGTGCAAGTGACAAAACCATCCTGCAAATAATTTTAGAAAACCCTGAACATTGCTAAAAAGAAGCAAGATACATATACCTGTATGTTGAAGAAATAAAAATCACAGAAATATTTTAAATGAGAGAAACCTGAAAATAGAGAGAGATGAGTGTTGCTTTTCCCTGGCCAGAAAACCAGTGATGGAGAAGCTGATGCTTCAGGCAATGCTGTTAACACTTCAGAGAGTTGCAAGACAATAGAGATGATTTAAGAAATTTCTCCTGTCTTTTATAAGTCTGTCTGACTATTTATAAGTCGTTTCTTCTTATTTTAGTTCATGTACTTGTAGCTCTTAACCCAGAGCTTTCCTTAATCACCACCCAAGAAGTGATAAGATGATAATATTTTCCCTCTTTCATTGTGTTAACTATTGCATATACATCTTAGGATTATTTGTCTCCCCTCTCCTACAAGAAAGCCACTGCAGATTCTCACTCATCTGCTTAGAAACTTCCTTTTAATTTTCTGCTAATGCTTTTTCTCTACAATCACTTCAGTCTGTGTGTTTTTACGCCAACAATGTTTCTTTGTATACATTATTCTTCCCTCTACCTTCAGTCTTTCCCTTTGTGTGGCTTATAAACATGTTTTGATTTATTAAATTATATTTATTGTTGTAACCACACTACCAAATACATAATCTAGCATCTGAACATATGTTCCAAACAAAAGGTCTTTCCCAAATCCAGGGCATAAAGCTCCAGCTCCATTACTGGAATTGTGACAGGAACAATCAAATTACAGTGAAATTTGTATGCAACTGCTGTTTTTTCCCCATTTGCTGTAACTGAAAAAAACTAATTTTTTTCATAAGGAACCTGTATAGGATAGAAATGGTCACAGTATCAAGCCTACATCCTGTGGGGGACCATATCAATGACCTTAACAGAAGTCTAGATATATGACATTTATAGCTCTTTCCTTGTCCACTGATGGAAATCCACTAGGTTGGTCAGGCAGGACTTGCCCTTAGTAAAGCTGTGCTGTCTGTCCCAAATTACCTTCCTGTCCTCCACGGGCATAACTTCTAGAAGGATCTGTATCATACTTTACCACTGATGTGGCCATGAGATTTGAACATATCAGTGGATAAACTGCAACTCCAAAATCACAGTAGACTTACAGCTTAGAAGTGAACTTTCTGATAGTAGCTGTTCTGTGGGTAAGTGAATTGCAAAATGCAGAAGGAATAGCAGAGGGACAGCCATTTTAATCTCTGCTCCCAAAATGCCACTGCTAACTTATTAAAATTAGATCTCCAAGCACACCTCTCTTTCTTGGTCCCACTATTGTTCAGTATGATGATTTTTGACAAAATGTTTCTCATTAAGCTTTGTTTACTGCTGTAAAGCTCTGTGCATTGATGTCTGGAATGCTAGTCACAGAAAAAATTTTATTACCAGGATTGCAGGACAGTTTTTGGTTTTTTTCTCATCATGTGGCTATAAATGCCAGTTAGACTTTGGCAATTCAGAGCCTTCATTGTGGCTTTTCCTCATCTGCATGCAAATTAGCTTCTTAAATATAATGTTCCTCCAATTTCCTCTCTAGACCTCTTAAGGGGAGCTTGTTATGATGCTTTTAATGCAAGTGTTATCATGTGCTGGTTTCTCAGAAAATCCATCCTCTATTCTTGTCCTCCTCTTTCTGCCACTCCCCAAGATGAACTCATCCATAAAAGTGTAGATTGTGGTTTAAAAGATAAATGGAAAGCTGTGGGTGTCCAGGGCAGCCAACTTCATCTATAGGAATGTGATTAGACTCAGCCAGTGGAAAGTGCAACTACTTAATGCTTCCTAACCTATGAAAGGATAGTGAGCTCCTAGGAGACGTCAATCATGTTTGGAGTAGGTTAAAAAAAAAAAAGAAAAAAAATAAAAGATTACAATTCAAAGGGTTAAAACAGAGCTGACTTCTGAATCCATCTTTCTTCCTTTTCCCTAGGTTAATGACAGCAGGGACTGTATAAGTTATGACTTATGGCATCACTTCAGCTTGTTTTCACAGTCTGCCAGTGGCCAGGAAAGTATGGAGCAATAATATTGCAGTATTTATTCGAAGACAATAAGCAGTCATTGCTGAGGTAGGGAAGCTGGGCCATGTTTATCTTCATGGATTTAGTCAGCTGGGAGATGAATAAGAGCCAAACTTGAACAAGCAAACATTTGCCTTCTTCTCCACAATGCAGCTATTTCACTTTACATGGTTGAAGACATAAATCTTTCTTCAGTGGCAAGCAAACAGCTTCAGATACATGGCACTAGCTAAGCATCTCAGGACATCAACTGAATACTTGTGACCCTGAGTGTTCATGAAAACAACCACAATCCATCTTAAAACCAAAAATGGCAACAATCTTATAGTGCTTCAGCAGCAAACAATAAAAAGCTGTAATTCCTTCTGAGAACTGGTCTCTGACTAAATATCAGCTGTAAAAATGACTTCCTATCTATTGTTCTGCTCACAAAAGGAATTATAGGAAATTATTGATTGTTGCAACCAATTGTTGCAGTGCAAATACAGAAATAAGTGTTTCAAGCAGGTATAAAGCAATTTAACTTCTATTGATGCCTTCATGAGGTGACAAGGAATGCTTCAAAAAATACCTACCATACAAGCTTAAGATATAATGATTTAATTGATATTTTCTAGACGCAAGAATTAAGAATTCTTTGCCTCCTTTTTCAGCCACACAGTCTCACATCATAAAGGATAGCACTGAGGAATAATATTCCTTTATTGGGGAATAATAATACCTTTACGTTGTTGTGCACTATGATGCAGGGAGTGTAAAGCTGTTTCATTTCTACATACAGTTCCCTGCTCCTGGAGCTGTAGGAAGATGTTATGTTATTCATCTGTTTTAATCTTACGATCTCCTAAAAGTCTTTCACACACAGCTATAGATGCAGCTGACAGAGATGCCTCCCTCTGACTGCTCACTGCATGAATCTACAGTTTGGAGAGAGCTGAGGCAGACTTTCATCTCTCACCTGTTGGCTCTTCTCAGCACATGCATGGGTACTTGGTATTTACCCAGCATAAACTGGGCACCCACCTATGTGACTCACTCCACAAATTCTGTGGGAAAGAAAATAAGGTATATGAGTCAGAAATTAAACTATGCCCCACTAGAGGGTCCCCAGCTGCAGATTATGTGTGTACAAACCAGCCAGTCAATTCATCCAGAGATTAAAACACAGGCTCGAACAATGCTTTTTGACAGGAACTGACCAAAGAGGGAAGGTGGAATAAGCAGACCTCCTAATGTTGTTACTGTTCCAAAGCTTTTTGGTGAGATACATTCATATTTAGCTAAGCAAGTCCTGTGCTCTCTTAAGCATTGTTTTCCTCAACAGGAGATGTAAATGGCAGGAGTTGGTTTCTGAATGATGACAGTGTGGAGAAGGTCACTGAGTGGTGCCATGAACATAAGAGCTTTACATGGCAGTGCCACCACCAAGCTGCTCTGATAAACTCTGAGAACACATAGAGACATGTGTTGTGCATGAGGGGCTCAAAACACTCGGATCTCTCATTAAACTGACAATCCAGGTGTTGTTTGTCTCACTGAAGGGACATTTCAAGCCCTTTGCTATTGACCCCTTACTGTCAATGGCACTGGGTGACGGGGAAGGGCTGGGGGTGTGTACAGGAATGA
>VWYI01005174.1:0-30321 GCA_013399455.1 Anthoscopus minutus
CTTCTTTTTCTGCATGTAATAAAGACTAACATGTGTATGTCTGATCAAATTTCTTTTGAGTGATCGTAACCTATAGGTGCCATAAGCTGTGACAGAGTGATAGAAGTATTAATTCTTAAAAGGATGTTACTATTTCCTCAGGAAGGGCCTAAACAATAAAAAGCTCATTGTGAACCTAGGTATGTGTCAAGTGCAGATGTCACTACTTCCTCAGTAAGAGCCTAAACAATAAAAAGCTCATTGTGAACCTAGGTATGTGTTAAGTGCAGTGCAGACAAGTGGTTTTTATTCAAAATTAAAGAAAGAAATAAAATTATAAGAAAAAAAATAAACTTGTGTTGGATTAATTGGAAATAAGATTCAGGTGAACCAAACCTAAACCTTTGTTTGTAATAAAATAAAACTGCAATGTGACTCACATCCCAAAATACTATATTGCATTCAATGTTAGGATTTGGACCCAGTGCAGTTACAGCCAGGTCCAGCTACTGAAACACATCAAAATGGTCTATCTCAAAGCAAACCTATATGTAGGAAAAATGCAATGTTTAGTTTCTGACATTCACTAAAGTCACTGGAAAGAATCCTACTGACTGTGAAACCTAAAAGATGAATAGCTTTGAACTAGAAACTCATTTCCAGCTCTCCCTCAAAATTTATCTCCTTGGTCAAGTCATAAAGAATCTATGCTTTTTTTTTCCTCTGTGCAAAATAGGTGGCACCCTGGCCCACTTCATTAACAACACTGTAAGCTTCCCTTCATTAATGGGGTACAACAATATGGGGATGAAGATGTTAAAAATAAACTACCTAAGTCTGGCAGACTAAGAAATACGTACAGTTGAATTTTATGGTTCTGTTACAGAGGGGGAGAAACAGTGAGGGGAAGCAGCATTTACCCAGGTTGGAAAAGTGGTATTTTCCAGTTGCAGATGAAGACATAGCTGAAGGAGAAACAAGTGGGGACTGACTGCCAGTGTCTTGCAGGCCTCCAGTTGAATGGGAGCGCAGCCATTCCTTGCCTTCCTCCTGACTTGTCTGCCGGGATGATGGTGCATATCTGAAAAATCACAGCTGACATGCTCAAGACAATGACAAGGTGATGTCTTGGAAAGAAACAGCTGTCACATAAATACCCTTCACCAGTTAGACAGAACAAATCCCTAGGGAAACATCAAGTCTAGTCAAGTGATTATCACCAGAGATTTTAATTAGCTACAATTTACCATTGGGTTACAACAGAAAACATACAGAACTTGAGCCCCCTTACTCTTCATCCCCCTCCCCAAAACAGCATTCACTTCTTTTGAAGAGACAGGATGACAAACCATAGCAGACAGACAACTGAGCTGACAGAAAAGGACTTCAAAGCCGTAAGAAGTGTACAGTTTGATGCAAAAGCTTGGAAGCTGTATGGTTAGGATGGGGAATGGACAGAACAGAAGCCAAGGAATGTTAGTAGCCACTTACAAAATGACATCTGTCACATATCATGTGGACAATTGATTAGATGACAGGAGTGAAACAGATCAACAGCTCTGAAAAAGGAGTTTGCATTGGCAGTGACAGCTACTCATGGTCATATGCATGTGGTCTGTCGCTCTGAATGCTACCTGACATTGTGTCCTGCCCCAGACTGAGGGGAGGGAAAGGGACAGGAAAAATAAACAATTAGCAGAAACAAGTTCTCTGGAAGGAAGAAGTTTGGCAATCAAATAATTCATCAACTGCTTCCTATGGTAAACCAATAAAACAGCACAATGTGACATGTGGGCTAAGATGGAGAACTGGTGACTCACTGGTCCAGCCTTGGCTGAGCTGTAAGAAGGGCAATTCTGGCAGTAATTAAACATTAAAATGTGCAGACATTCTGAGTCTTAATCAAATCAAAAGATCGTTTTCAGCAATGTCTGAAGTAGTCTGCTTCATTCAGACAATATCCTGCTGAGAAATGAACACCTTCTTCACTACTGTCATGAGCCATCATTATTCCCCAAAACAGCAGAGTAGAAAGGGCTTTTGATATTCTGGCTTCAGGCTTGTGAGGCACAAGTGTTTCTGCTTAGAGAGAAGATTAAATGAACATGTAAGTTCTTGTGTTGGGCTTGGGGTTTTGTACAATATTTTACAGCAGTAAATCATCTTGTCCTTATTAAATATTTACTTTTCTCCTTTCAAAAAGACAGCTATGATCCTTGCTTGTAAATGTGGTAGAGCACAGAGTTACTGAATGGTTATCATATTGGGAAGATGGAAAAATGAGAATTCAGCATCTAAGTTTTGGACTGGGATCTTTGCACATTAAATCAAACTATTTTTTTTGGGCTAACTGATCATTCTTATATGCCTATTAGCAGTTTTCCCTCTCCAATTCACTTTCAGCTTTCAGCCACCATAAAAGCTGTACACCCACAAAACTCAATCATCCCATTGTATCCTTACAGGGTCCCCATTATGCCTTTAATGTCTTCCACCTTTTCCATTTTCTCCAAATCCAAAGTGATTGTTTTGTGATTACAGGAAATGTGACTAAATTCTTAAGGAACAGCTAGTGCAGAAGGTCAGAAGGTGCATTATTGTGACAATAGTTTAGCACCATCTTAAAATTTCATAAATATTTATTCATATCTCATGAGATTTTATGGTGTAATTTCAGTTATTGGAAAGCTGCAGAGTGTTTGTATTCATGCATGTATATCCTTGCTTTTTTCTCGATTGGCTGTTGAGACCAGCCAGGTTGCCTAACGATCTACTCTTTTAACCATGGAGGAGAGAAGAGGCTGGATAAATTCTGCTTTCTGTGATGAAAACAAAATTTAGTGAAGAGTTAGTAGCAAAGTTGGACTCTCTGTACTGCTATATAAGGACCAAGAAAACTGTGTGAAGCAGCATATGTTTTATACTTACAAACCTTGGATAGTAAAGTAAGCATTTTCTATCCCTACCCTTTAATAACTCTCCAGTTCAAATTGCATGAGTGTTTGCATTAGTTCAAATCAGATCCACCTCTAAAACCTTGTTTTCACCCATAATATTTTCAATAATTAAGTCATATTGAATTGCATAAATATCTCGTTCTGTCTCTTTAAGCTCTCCAGGATTCAATGACTTTTAAGATTCATTGCATAAGGAAATGATCCCTAATAGTATTTACTTTCCATGGTATATCTTGAAAGATGATTTATTCCTTAGGCAGACGTGGAAAGATAAAGTCCATTGTTAAAATTTATATTTTCTGGTTTGAATCAAAATTCCAAGAACTTAGTTGTAAATAGGATCAACAAAAGGAGAAAGTAAAATAAAGGCAGTGTAGAAAAGGTTACAGGAAAATATAGAAGCAGCAGTCATGCTCAAAAAAAATATATATATACCTTAATCCCTTTTTGGGTAGTGTATTTCTGTCAAGCTGCATGCTGTTAAAACAAAAACAATCCCTAAGGACATACAGTAAACAGGACTGTTCAGAATTACAAATTTTAAAGCTCTAGGTTTGTGTGCATAACAGAAGGTCATTTAATGCTTTTTAATATAACTTTCATGATAAATCCTTTACTCATTGGAGGGAACAATAGGACATGGATTGCTGCACATTCATTTTTCATCTAGACATGCTCTGGGCTGGGTCAATAGTAATTTGGAGACTGTCCAAGTCAGAATGAAGTGCTTCTTTGCCATTTCTAACCTTTCTACAACTTTGCTCTGCAATCTGTATGAGAATCATATGGTCACAGTATGAATCTTTATTTTTCACAGTTGCCTATGATAAGGCAATAGATTTCCAAAAGAAATGAAGGTTGTGGCACCTGCTAAGAGGCAGCATGACCTTGCCAGAAGCCAAATGACAGCTCGGCATGTAGAAATATGTCCTAAAGATTCAGACCCTTGGCTTTCTGTTGTTGAGGAGCTCACATAGAAAGGCGATGATGGGGACAATGAAAAGTGGCACCAGAGTGATGTTGTTCCATTTTCCTGCACATACAGTGTCAGAGTGGCTGATTACCCAAAATATATGGATGGAGTTTTCCTCATTTAAACCACATCACTAGAAGGGTACCCATTAGCCCTCCTTCCAAGTGTCATTTGAGCATTTCATCAAAAAGTCTTGGTAAATTGGTCTCTGGTCAGTGTGGGTTGAACTAGTTATCATCAAGTAAATATTACAAAGTTTTCTCCCTTTAGAACATAGCTTAGTGTCACCACATAGATTAAATAACAAAATGGCTTTTGAAAGCATCTGTATTACATATCATAATCACACCTCTGAAAGCAGCAGTAACCTAGGACCCTTGCTACCCAAGAAATCCCCTTATTAAAGGTGTTTCCTATTATGCTGGGGGTGATGAGAGTCCTACTGCCATGCATCCCTGATCCAAGCAGATAAAGGCAGCAAAAATACTGTTGGCATGGACAATCTACTATCAACAAGACTGTCTGCTGTCATGGACAACCTACTTGTCAGGGCTTGGGTGAATGGAAGCAAACTACTCTTACCACCAGGAAATTTTACAGACAATTTCACTAGTTTAATAAAGGGTCTTTTTCTGCATTTGGAGAAAGAAGATGGAAGGAGAAAATTAGTAGTATTTCAGGACAGGCAAAGTTATCATGGTCCATGTGAGAGTAGTCCCATGTCTGACAGAGGACTGTATTTTCAGCATTTTGCTCCCAACATAACTCACAGGACCAAGAATGGCTGGCAAAAAAGACAACATAAATCTGAATGAATGAATCCCTTTTTTTTTTCTTCACAGAGAAAAATGGGGCCTTGCTGTTCCTTTATTTACCTTTATGCACCTCCAAATTTCAAGATGAGCAAATATGATCATAACATCAGTTTCTTATGCAAACACTTAAAAGTCCAGATGAACAATGCAATTTCCAATATTACTTTAACTTGTAGATATATTTATTTCAAAGTAATGTATAGCACATTATCTAAAAATAAGGGAGTCAGTGCTCCTTTAAACCAATTCACAAGCCAAAAGGTATGCCAGTCATATAAGTGGGTCAAGAGTGACTGTAGGATTTTCCAAAAATCTTTTGAATTCAGATGATCAAATGAAATAGGGATGAATATCCTCAAAACAAACATGGAACTAATTGCAACTGAATTGAAGCGAGTGTAGCAAATGCTTACTGTGTGTTTTTAAAATAATAAAGCTTACAAAGATGCTCCTAGATTTCAGATGATTGTATGAAACCATTAAGCATGGTCTCATGTAACTATTACTTCAGACCAATAACTGTCCTTATCTTTTTAATATCTGAAATTAATCATCCACCAAAAGCTGGGTTCATTGCTTCCACAGAAACTGGATTTTTATTAAATAGAATTGAATTAACCTCACATCTCTGAAGTTGATAATGATAATAAAGACAATCCTTTCCTGAAAGAAGCAATGCATACATGGACAAAAACCAATATAAAGTGAGGATGAGAATATCATAGCATTCCTGATATTTTCCTTTGCCATGTAAATTGGGAAAAAGCAATCTTGAAGAAAGATGAATGAAGACATAGGCTGAAGTTATCAAGCCCACTGTATCTCATTATCTTTTGTTTATTTTGCACTGCTGAAGCCGACTGCAACTTCTATGAGGGAAATTACAGGAAGCCTTACATTTCTCATTTTCCCACCTGCCCTTGGTGAGGAGATTATCTTGGGAAAGGGCCACAATAGCTTATCCTTGAGCTACATCTAACCCTTTCAGAGCTGTTAGGGGATGAAACAAATTATTGCAAACTAGGAAATAACTAGAGAGCTCCATGACAGGCTGGGCCAAGCTGATATGGGTCTTACAAATTAGTTTCTACAAAAGGCTAGGCTTATTAGAAAATCTGATACATGATGCACTGTTTCACACCTTAAAACCACAGCTATAACTGATGATAATTTAAAATAATTGAAAGTCTTGAAGGGCTTAAGTGGATTTCAAAGCACTTTCATAGCACTCAAAACTAGACATTTTTTTAAAACAAACCAGAGAAAGCCAGTCATGTTCCGCTCTGCTGATCTTAAAATGCAGCTATTACTCCTGATCATACCACTGTTTATTTCTATATTTCTGCATTTTTATGCCTTCCTGTGTCCTTCAGATCAAGCAGAAGAAAGTTACATATTTGCAATGCTCAGCGCCAATTAAGGGTTTGAAAGAATTACTGGTTATGTGTCCACCTGGAAAATTTTACAACTAAAGCAGTAATATTTTTAATTACTCCCAGAAGATGCATTTATTTTAGAGTATAAGTACCTGCATGATTTTTTTAATCCCTCTAAGTTGTTGTAGGGCAAAATACAAGTGTCCTCCCATACAAGGAGCTACACTGCTATGACAGTAGAATTAGACTTTGCTTAGTAGTAGTGCAGCAAAAGGCCTGAGAGAGATGCAAAATCTGCTTTCCTTCTGAAAAAGAAAATATTTTGCTTGCATTTACTGAGTCTATTTTCTGATTGTTACAATGCAATAGAATCTCATTGAATGATGCAGAATTTGGCTGGAGTGAACTTTGATGCTGCCGGAGTTGTCAGGCACCTCTGAGCTGATGCTGTACCATCACTCAATGGGTAGCCTGAAAACTGTGGGCAACATCTGATCACCCCTGGAGGGAGAGGTGGGAAAATATAGCAGAGACCTTGCAGATTTGCTGACTCCATGAAAGGTGACTACTTTCCTTCAAAGAAAATGTAGAAGTACTCTGACATTTTGTTCTCATTTTCTGTGTTCTTTCCAGTTGTTCTTTCCTAAAACTTTACGTCCAAACGTCTCAAAGTCTCAATGTGAAAAAGCATAATGGGATAGCTACTTTCTAAGTATAATGGGATTTCTACTTTCAATTTTAATTTTCAAAATGCTTTGTTCCAACAACGGCATTACAACTCTGTACGCACATTCTGCAAAACAGCCTCACTATTTTCCATTTTGTATTTATGCAAATATATCCTGACTTGTTATATCCCTTCAGACTAATAAGCCTTTGATCACTCATCTTCAGTAACTACCAACTATTCAAGCACCTTTATTTTCCCCAATTGCTTATGAGAGTGTTATTAGGAATAGCACTTAAAGCTTTAGCAAAATCAGGATTTTTACTACATTTACTATTTTTCCTCTATTCAGAGAGCATGTTTTCCTGCAAATGAATTAAATTAGTCTTCATTATTTAAAAGCCTGTTAATGACTAATCCCATGTTATCTGTTACTTAACCTATTTTGTTTAATATCTTCTGTATTTTTTCAAGCAAACTGGCCTTCTCATAATCCCCTCACCCTCCATCCTAGCTCTCCTCCTCACTCCTTCCTCAGCACAGACCCTTTGAAAACTCTTCTTCAGTTCTAATGAGTGCAGGGTTTTCAGGCTGTGTCTGAAGCAGGAAAATGAAAAGTTCATCAGGACCAGAAAAACAAAGCTGTCTTTAACCTTTTCATTTCCTCTTAGTATGCTTGCTATTACTGATATTTATCAATCAAACTACAGCCAATGCTTCCATGAAAGAAATACATATTTTTTTATATTATTGATCATTAGCTCTCTCCTCGCTTTCAGTTTTTCATGCAGTTTCTCTGCACGGACTTTATGTTGCTTACTAGTTGTACCTCACTGTGCTCTTTGGTCTTTCTGACTTTGTCTCTATGTTATATTAGTATATCTGATTATAAGGACTGCTGATTTGGTCTTTTTTCAAGCTCTAGGGTGACTGAAGAAAAAGAAAAAAACTCCTTGCAGATAATTGTTTATGCTATGCCATGCTGTAATTAGTATAGCCAAAGGCATTTCAGATACAACCTGAGTTTACAAGGAAAAAAGACATAATCTGCTGCCAAATAAATCTGCCTCCAATGTAAATCAATGCTTTTGTTGTGAAAAAAATACTTTGCTACATATAAATTTTAATGTTCAAAATAGTTTAGACACTCAGCACTTGTATCAGACCTTTCAGAAAAATCAAACTGCAAAAACCCTGTTGGGGCTATAACTCAAGAAATGACACCATTTTCTCTAGGTGTATATATTTGTTTTGAGGCCAGATCAACATGAACAATGGCTCTCTCTGGACGCAATCATAATATCCCCATATGGACAAATCTGAAACTTAAAAATATTGCCAATGGCAAAGTATTTGGAACCAGTGAAATTAAGTCACTGAACAAACACATAAAGTATGAGCAGTGGTGGTTGCTCAGGAACTTATGCCAAACCATTAATATTTGAAATGCGATATTCAAGATCCTGCATAAAAATATAGTTTTTGGCATAAATTCATACTCCTCCAAATCAGTCTACTGACCTCACTATCCATATATGTGGCAGTGAAAGATTTTGTAAGCTTAGTATTAATAATTGACCTTTTAAGAAATATTGTCACACTCAGTTCATAGTACAAAAATTCGAATTCCTTTTTAAAAATTAAAGGCACAGTGCAAACTACAAATTGCTCATGTATCAGTGTATTTATAAGTACTGTATTTTTAACAATACTATGTATTGTTAGCCTAAGTTATATTGGTATATTTATAAGTACTGTATTTTTAACAATACTATGTATTGTTAGCCTAAGTTATATTGGTACATACATATTTTACAATTATGAAAATAAATAATATAATTTAATATATTAGTATATAATAGTAATATAATTTGTAATTATATTAGTAAGATGTCTGAATTTTAGCTGATATAATAATAGTTGTGAATGTAACATAAGAAAATGAAATCTATTATAAGTTTGCATCTTAATTTATCAAAATTTAGATTAGGAGGGGTTTTTTTAAATGCTGGTTCACTGAAAGTGAATTCCTTCTATGCAAAGGATTGGTATTGAAAAATCTCTCAGTTTATATATATTATTTATAAATATCTTGACATTGTATATTAAAGGCCTTTATTCCTTAAAATGTTTGTGTTGTTAAACATCTAATTAAGTTTAAAATACTTTTGACTGACTCAATAAATTTTTCTTTTTTAAATCAAAGGCTAATGAAACATTTAATATTGATTTTACAGTCTCCACATGAAATAAGAATTTCACTGTCAGATCATGAAACTTTTCATGGGAAGCAAAAGTCTCTTAGTGCCTAGCAAAGATTTTTTTTTCCTCTCCTGCAAAAATCAAATAAATGTTACACACAAAAAAAGGAAAATATCTTGGTTCAGCTGTGCCAGGCTGGTTGCACCTTTTGTAATGCAACTTAAGTGGCAGAACATCTGCATATGAAAAAAAATTCTTTAATAGAGCAAACAGATGAACCTTTTCCAGCATTTCTTTGTTCTGGGCACTTGCCAGGACTGACCACATAAGCAAGGGTCTCACCTTGTAAGTGTCTCCCTGCCAGTGAAACTGCACTTCAGTGAGGATCTGTGTAATGAACACCATGTAAGAAGCAACTTGTCAGGACAGAGTATTTTAAGGCAAGACTGGCCAGCTGAAGACCAGGACACTCTAGCTCTGCCTGTGCTCTGAGTTAATGGGAAGAGAAAAGCTGGGGTCTCACAGCTGGAGGTTTGCTTGCTTTGGATCTGCCAAATGCTGGGACAGCAGGTGGATCTAGCACGCAGGAATCATCATGTGCCTGTTGGCTGTTTACACCTGCCTTTAATCAGACAATTTCCCCTATTTTCTGTCATTGTCTCCAGAACAAGGGAACAAAAAAAAAATTCTCAAGATAGAAAAAGTGCTTGTAAAACCTTAAAAGGCAGTTGATTCCACATTACAATGCCTTTCAGCTCTCTTTTCTTCCTTCCTTTTTTTACATAAAGGACTAAGCTGCTAATTAAACAGCGTCCTTTTAGCAAAACAGGTGGAGGGTTTATTTTTTTGGCTCCTGTCCTTTTGCCTCTCGCTTACTTCGTGGTCACTGTATCTATAGGCAAGCTCACCTTTCCGAAAGAGTAGATCTGACGCTTCCAGTCCTCATGAGCAGGCTCTGAACCTCCTGAGTGCTTGTTGTCAGTCCAGAGAGAGAGCCATGATGGCTAAGAGGAAGGTCAATAGACTCGGAACTGGTGTGAAGGCTAGTCATGGACTGGTAACTTGGTGTGTCCTTACTGCCCGCTGAAGAGCTGCTCAGGTTTGCAGCCCACACAAGACCACCTGATGTGAAAGAGTGCACTGAGGCAGGACTGGAAGCCAGGGAATGACTTAAGCTTACAACATCTGCATTTAAGTCCGAAGGTTTACTGAAGAGGGGGCTGCTGCTACCACTTTGCCCACCTGCACTGCCCATGCTGCCTGTGCCCGAGGATGGCGATTCCAGGCTGCCTTGCCGTGCCAATGTGGTACTAGGGCTGGGCATTGCCGATGTGGGTTTCACACCTTCAGTACTGGGTGCAGAGGCAGCTTTACCACTTGCCTTGGCACCAAACAACCTAAATGTAAAACAAATAGCTTTAGAGAAACTGATAGCCACATTAAACATTCATGGCGCAACATCCTAAGAGCCAAGCTATATACATTTTTAATTACTGCTACGAAAATCACGCCTACCTAGTTGATCAATCGCAGCGCAAATTTAAATTCACTTAACCGTATCACAATAATCACAGTTTGTTTCTTTAGAAACAGCTCTTATTCACTCCTATTCAGATGTGCTCTTTGAACAGAGACCCTCCCAGAGAGAGGTAAAATAATCACATTTGTCTTATTAGTTCATAAACAGATTACACTTTCACTCAAATTCAGTAATTAAGCATTCCCAAGTCATTAGCTTTTAAATTCCTCACTTCTCAAACCTGCTTAAATGATTGCAACAAACACTTGCAAAATCATTCACAGTTTAATAAACATCTAAGCATTTGTGCAAAATTCCCCTCTCGTTATTTTTTGGCACAGATGGTCACATGGTAATCAATCATGTAGTAACCACTCAGACAGAATAAACTGCACCATGGCTAAATGGGCTCAGTTTGTCTCCAAGGGCAGTAGTGATAAAAGTGTACTTCACATAATGTCTTCCAGCAGTTCTAGATATGAAAATTCTACAGTGATGATGAAAAAACAAACTCCAAGTCCTCTAAAATTTGAACTAAAAAGTCATGCAATGTTTTAATGTAGTTCTGGAAATATTTTAAGCTGCAGTTAATGTACAGCTTATAAATTAAAGATAAACGAATGCAAAACTTATCATGATGCAGAGTAAGCACGTCTAATAACATAAGAATCTGTTTTACACAGTACCAAGCCCACAAAACTAAGCTGCAGCTCCCCATCGGCCTGGAGATGCTATTTTGGTAAGTAGGCACAAGAGGGCACTATTGGCTTTTTCTCCAATTGCGCAATTGCTCCATCCCAATTGATGGAGCATTCATCATCCGCATTTATACTTCCAGAAATGTTACCACAGAGCATTTACAATTGAAATTTAGCCTTGCCAATGTTTGTGTTGAAAAATGTAACAAAGCTGCTAAGATAATGAAGCATTTGTAGCTGGAGCTGCCAACAATGTGAAAGCAAACCTAACTCTTTATAACTTAAAGAGCTCTTCAAATTCTCCATCCAGAATACGGCCGTTGCCTGTTCCATTAACAGAATGTGCCTAAACACAGTATCCTTCTTCCCTTTGGAGGTTTACCACAATATTGAGAAGAAACTTCACATGTAGCTGAACTTAGAATCATAGAATATCTGAGCAGGAAGGGACCCAAAAGAATCAGTGAGTCCACCTTCCAGAGCTTCAAACTACAGTTATGGGAATGCACCAAAAATACTTAAAGCTCAAGGAGCAGCCATTTCAGGTCTGGGAAGGTCTTTAAATCTCAAAGAAATAATTGTGCTGTATGAAGAAAATATTGCCCTTTTATTTTCCTGTACTTGATTTGTTTGTGGCAAAATATTCCCTGAAAAGACTTTCTGTGAAGTATTTCAACAAAGTGAAAATCCCAGCTTTATATATTGCAACAATATCCCAAGAAATTCACTCACCTTCGAAATGTGGGGGAAGCAATATCTGGGTATTTGGATCCTGGCTGTCTAAGTCCTGGTGTGCCAGAGGCGCTTGCTGAAGTTGGGCTGGATTTAGGGGAACCAGACAGTGAGACGCTTTCAGAATCTGACACTGCCACTTTCTCTTTTTCCTTGTCTGTCTGGTTGACGGTGACAGGGCTGGACCTCCCAGACCCGATCTTGCTTGGCTCTCGCAGTTTGGTGGCAGCAGCACCTGCAGACTTGCTGCTCACATTGGAGTCGATGCTGCTGGTGCTGGAGCGGTGGCCGCCCCTGCCTGGGATCCCGCTGCCGCTGGATTTCGATGGGCGAGGCAGACTTCGGTACTGCAGAGTTGTCTTTGAGCTCACATGCAGGACACCATCATCCTGGTTTTGGGAGCCATCTAAGCTCGTCTTCCTCCCTGCACTGGACTTCCCACTGATGGCTGAAGATTTTGGTATTTTTCCGAGTGTTGCCGACCCACTTGTGATGGTCGCTCCACTCGTGGTGATTATGGTAGAAGATCCCAACCCAGACTTCTTGAATCCAAATGACCCTGTAGCAGTTGATCTCCCAATGCCAGAGGGAGGCTTTTTCCCTTCATCACCGCTGCTTTTTCCTGCATCTGATGGTGATCGCTGTATGGAGGCTCCTTTCAGGGGAGTTTTCACTTTTTCTGAAGCTTTTGCATCATCGGTTTTTCCTAAGTAAAAGCATATTTGAAAAGGTCACTTGTGTTTAAGCTGCAGTGTCTTAATATCCAATTTCAACACTGTATGATTACAATTTCAGGATGAAAAACTACAAAAATAGAATTCCCCTAAGGAAACAGACCAGCTTGGTCTTTAGTCTCCCATCAGACTGTATGACACATTACAGGTAAGCTTGAAGTATTAAAAGCTTGAAATTCCTGTGAGGACTTCCAGTTTCATATATAGGTGGAAAATGTAGTTGTAGAAAATTATCTTGAATGAGCAATAAGGAATTTAGACTAATTTTTTTTCTGTTAACAACATTTCTATATGAAAGAAATAATACTTGAAAATAAAACATTACATGTAATAAACATCTCCTGAAGTATGACATCAATTATGCATGTAGAAATAAGTGGTACTTATAGAGCTCTTTGGTTTTCACTGATTACATCTTTTTAGCTTATGACTAAGTTTGTTCTGGTTTTAGTTACACAAAATTATGTTATGTTAGGGAGAGATTATGTTATGGAATGAAAAATCTTGATCTGTAACAATATCAATTACATAAGTTAATTAGTCTTTGTCGTATCCTTGATGTCTTCTCAAGATTTTTGATTTTTTTGAGAGGTTTACTTCAGTCCTGTAGAACATGTATTTCTATGTTTCTTCTATATTTTCTAAAACTTTATTGTAATATGCAGAGAAGTCAAAATAAGATGTTCTGCTATACCAGAAAGTACCCTCTTTATATTTTACAAATAGATAAAAATTGCTGTTTCAATTTTAATTTATCTCTAAGTATCTACTGTATATCACTAAGAACTCCTACAACATACCAAAGTTTTAAATCCACTTTTCAAGTAATTATGGAAGTTTTGGAGATGGATGACATAATTTATCTTAAGAAACTAAAATATAATAGACTTAGCACCTGCAAAGCAGAACTAACTCCACTCCTGTTTTTATCTGGCACACATTTTGCGCCACATAAATGGATGCATATACCATGATACAGATCAGACTCTTGCCCAGCAAACGCACAGATCTTTAGTAGTTAAAGGCTCAGTTCTGTGTTACACAGTGGCTGTCTGATCACCTTCAGCAAAACAGATCTGGAAAGCTTAGCCTGGTGTGCAGCAAATCTTTTAGTACCTCCATTTTTAATTGCTATTACAGGAGTATAGTTTCTGTATCCATATGATCACCATGGAAGTGCTCCTCAGGGATCTCACAGCCTAGAGACTGATCAATGTTTAGCAGTTCCAAATTGCAAAGAAAGAGAAGGGGTTCACAAAGGGTAGGAATTTATTCTGAGGAGATTTTTGTTAGTTGCCTTTACAGCTAGGGGTTGAAGCATGCTCTGTATTGTCAGGACATGATAAAGCTCCAGAAAATGTTCTATCAAGAAAACACATTTCCTTAGTAAAATGATGGATTAGGATTAGATGGTCTTAATAATTATCTCTCTCCCCAGCTTTGGATTTTTTGCTTCAAAACTAGATTGCAGAAGTGGTTACTATTTCTGAGAGGCCTTCTGAAATAAGGTAAAAGGGCATTTAGCACTGAAAGCGTGTAAAAAGACTTTTTTTTTACAATTTTAATCGCTTAACAGTGGTCTGCAGGACACCCATATTAAGGGGAATGTGATAATTCAGCTTTTGTTCAGAAATAACTAAAAATATCATTTGGAGTCCCCTGCCTTGAAAATTCAATCTTTTTTGACTCAGCTTTTAATACTTGGCCATTTCTATGCACATATTGAATTATCAAAGGTAAGGTTTTCTAGAGAATAGGGATAAGGCACAGATGAGTCCAAAAATACTTCTAGGAATTAATAGACGTTGACATACAGAAATGACAGCACAACAAAATGCAATCACAATTTTGTTATGGATGCACCCCCACGTACTTAATAAATTATTATTATGCATGTAGCAAACTAACAGTTACAGAAATGAAATAGATGTTATAATATTATAATCTGAGCTTGCAGTCATTTATGGGAGTACAGAACAATATGCATATAGTATGTATGCATACATAATATCCATCATTTTAAGACCACTGTAATTTGACCTACAGAAGTTTCCTACCTGGGGTCTTGAGTGCACTTGTTCCTGCTTTGTGCCTTGGCTGAGTTGTTCCTACTTGTGCAGTCATGCCTCTCCTCCAAGATCCAGTCTGTGATACAGAGAGAGATGTTTTCTGCCCCCCTTTCTCTGACTCTTCAGACAGCACTGAGGGAATGCCTTTCCACTTGCCACTGCTGTCCACGCTGCTGTCAAAGTCTTCCTCTGGTTTCTTCAGCTCTTCAGTGCTGCCCCAAGTTTCACAGTCCGTAACTGAGCGCTTCTCTGAGTCTGTCTTCAGCTACAAGAGATTTGCATGAGAAATGGTCATTCCCAGCATCTCCATTATTTGTGGATTTCTTAAATCAGAGTAGGGGAGGAGAATTTGGTCTTTTTGCAGCAAGAGCCACAGACACTTTCCTTCTAAAACATTAGTATCCTGATTCCAAAAGTTTAAAACTACACAAAATATAGCCATTTGGGGATGACACTTCTCTTTTATTTTCAAAATATTTAATCCCTTTCCTTAATAGATAAACTATATATATAATACAACATAATTCACTCTGTTCATCAGTGGTGTAGATACCCTATCCCTCAATTCAGTCTGAATTTCAAAAGTGAATCATTGTGCTGAGAGGTTTTACTAAAGGCTTGGGTGAGCGACTTCCTGAATATATTACTAAAATCACCTCAGTCTGACTTCTTGCCTTTTCCTATCCAAAACTTCCAATGACTTGATTAGGAATAGCTCTCCAGCAGAACAGAGTGCCACCAGTGAGCAAGGATAGCATCTTGCCCAAACTTACTCATGCTACAGCTGATGGCTTTTCTACTGGTCTGTCTCCACAGAAATGAATTGTTTCCAACAGGAAACTCTCTGGCTGTATCAGCTAACACAGCAGAAGAGAGGCTTACACCAGCACCACTCATCCGTGGTGTGAAGGCAACCAGCCGGGCTCATGCTCCCTCTGAAACTCAGACCCATGTGAAGGATGCACCAATGAGGACCTAACTCCCCTGTGGCATCTGCCTTCCCTGAGGCATGCTGAAAAGGGAATGCTGAAGGAACAGCCCAGCAAGACAATGTAGAAGCTGTGAAGGTGGCTTAAATAGAAACAGAGACTGACCCCATCCTCTGTGTTTGGCAAGACTGGTGTTCTTTGTGCTGAAAGGCTGTTCGGTGGAACTCTTCCTTCTGTGTTTCTCTGCAGCCTCCTGAAGTCTTATTTGCACATCTGAAGCCTTATTTGCACATCACCCTCCCACCACTCCTGCTTGCCTCTGCCCCTCTTTAACAGCAAAAATATGGTGCTGCTCTCAGTTATCACCAGCCTAACAGGGGCTGCAAAATTGGTCCCATTGAAGGACAGGATATTTACTAGTCCGGGCTGTCACAGCTCCTTCACCACAGAGACCCCTCTGTGGCTGTCTCCTGGGTACTGCTGTCATAAGAAAGATTAACACTGATTAGATGATGAACAGAATGACCAGTTCCTGTTTACATATTTGTCAGCTGAGGTGTACAAAATGCAAGAGCTCTCTGTGTTTCCATAACCCATGTGCTTTGGACATGCTAGCACACATTATGGGTAAGGATTGATGGGAAAAAAGCCCAAGCAAATATCTACAAAAATATTGCAGGGTCCTTCAACAGAAAGTTTTCATTAAAGCCATTTTTACAACATGTGTAATGTGTAACAACATTTTACTGTAAATGAATGACTGTAAACATATAGTCATACATTTTTAAAGTAAACTGCATAATTAAAAAAAAAAGAGTAGCACAATACTTTCTAAAAGCCTTTCTTCACCATTATAATTCTTCTAATAAGAAAACAACCACAAAACATGCAATTTATGTCTCAGTCTATAGCCAGCCCTTACTGCTCTAATCACGAAAAGATTGAGAAGGGTATTTCTGTGTTGCAGTATATTTAAGATCTGGAAAAAAGCTGGCAAAATGAGCATTCTGTTTATCTCAGCTTTTGACTGAGATTGCCAGCTAGTGTGGAGTACATTAAGCAGTGAGTTCTGCTTAATGTACCTGGCAGAGGCATACCTGATAAAGGTCATTTAGTAGTCTTCATAATATAAAGAAATTCAGGCTTGAAAGTAAAATTTGAACATGCACTGCATCTCTGTCTGTCGCTAAACAATTTATAAATTAAACAGAAACTTATAACAGAGCAGCTAGAAGATGAGATGATCCAAATGAAAACAAAACCACAATGAATTCAATAGTCAGCCTGAGATTTCCCAATTCTGATGATTATGCAGTGAAACAAGTAAGCCAGAACTAGCTGGCCATCACTGTTGATGTGAAAGGGAAGAGGCTGATCTCCAGTTAGCAACCACGGAAGGCCCGATGGAGAGGGAAAGGCAATGGCAAGGGCTGAAGAACGTTGGCATTTGAGTGACTATCTTTGCATGAATACAGCATTGGTCTGATATTCATTCTGTTGGAGAGTAAAGTAATTTTCATTCCAAAAATAACTATATTTTCCTGTTGTCTGGGGGTAATGACAAATATGTGTTTTTCTCCTGCTCTCAGAGTCTGCTACAATGTTCCGACTAACAAAATAGACTTCTGAATTGTAGACACTGGCTGCCTGCAGGAGTCTAAATGAATCATAAGTGTCAGTTTTGTGTCTTGAGTACTCGACATCAAATCACTGGAGGCAGCCACTCTTCCTCTATGCTGAGTGCTCAGTCTCAAAGTTCCCTGCTTGTAAACAGGAGAGAGATGACATGACAGAGAATACTTTCCTGGACAAACTTTTCTGGATTTATTTCTTTTTTGGAGGGAGCCAAGTCCTGCAAGGATTCTGTATTGGCTTCTCTACCGCTTGCAATTTTGAGGGGAGCTGGGAAGAAATGCTTGGATACCTGCCACAAGAGCTTTACATACACAGACACATACACATATATGTATTATGTATACAGTTTGTGGCTGTATGCTATTAAGAACTCTGCTTTGCCACTATGCAACGTGAACTTGCATTGACACTCGTCCCTCAGCTTAAGTGGGGACAAGAAAATCTCTGCCATTTGAAAGGAAAGTACAGCCTGTATATTTTTTCCCTAATGCTGTTTCAGCTCATACAAAGCAAAAAAAAAAAAGTATTATTTTTTATTGTGTTATCTGTTGAAAGAGATACTCCAAATGAGCTTAAGTGAGTAGAAATCCACGATCCCAGATCCTATCATATTGCATTTGTTTTGTGTGCAGCAGGGGCTGGGACCAGTGGGGGATCCCCCAGGGTGGCCAGAGCTGGGTCTCACCAGCCAGCACCTTCAACAGTGATGCATGTCCTGGGAGCAGGGAATTTGTCAGCTCACAGCCCAAGGCTGGGTCAATGGAGTCTATGGCTTCTTGCACGCAGGTGTAATAGAGGACTTTGAAATATAGGAATACTTAATTTGTTTAGAGGCATTGATATCAAACTTTTTATTTTGTTATCCTGCATGCTTGGAGGGTGTTGCAACAAATGGCAATAAAGCTACTCACCTGGGCATGAGTGTTCTTCCTTGAAGAGGCTGTTATGTTGGAATAAGAGCTGACAGATGAGGTGGTATTCAAATCGTCTGTGCTGAGATTGTCAAGAGTGTCACTGAGGCCACTGCTAACTGAGCTGCTGTCATCCCAGCTGCAGAGAAAGGAGCACAACTACTTTACATATTGTGTCTCGACAGGCAGAAAGCATCTCAAGATCAATAGATGTGATTACTTATTTTTCAAGTGATTTATCAGAAACTTTTCAGTGCTATTTCCTAAGGTACAACGAATATTCTTCTTCAGACTTTTAAATTAATTATCCACTTGCAGCCAAGTGGTTGCTTGTTCAATTAATGAAGGTGCAGGTGTCCTTAAAAAATTAACATCGGGTCTAAGTATAAGTCATTAAAAACAGTTTCATGCTTCTTTGCAATCACATTCAGTATACTGGCAGGGAAATCCATTAAGCTTACCTGGTATTACTAATCTAAACAATATTAATATCTTGGAGAAGATCTGATTAATTGCCAGGCTACATAAAAATAAAAGGAATATCTTTTCTGCAGACTAATCCACTGTCAGCAAGTAGCCAGTATTTTCAAAAGTTTTATTTTCTTTTCTTTGTTCTCTGTCATCTAGCTGGTGCAATGGCATCAAAATAGGAATCCCTGAGAATACAGTCACTGGAGCTGACAGAGAATACATTATACATCTCTGAAGAAACACAGTCTGTCAACTGTTTTGCTTTGGGAGATTGAGGCAAAGGATGCAAATGAGAAAGAGGCTGCTCTTACAAAAATGGCATTACCAACCCTCACAGAAGCCTTGCTTTTGCATGGAAGGGAGTTTGATCTGTTTTTCTCAGACTTTTCTCTACAGAACCACTTCTCTATGGCATTACACTTTGACTTTTATTTTATTGCAGCATTATACTTCCAGTATTTTGCTACATCTCCACCTGTTCATCTTTTTTTGGATTATTCACAGACCAAATGTTTGAAAAAAAATTCACCTTATCCTTTCAATGGGATTAATCTCCTGTGATGTTAGATATATTGAAGTTAGGTATCTCATTTAAGTTATCTAGATGTCCTCTCTAACCAGTATTAAAAGCAGCCTCCTCCAGGAGGTAATTCACCCTGGCTTAACATGTCTCAGGCTTGTGGCAGAAACTGTCCACTGAAGGTGCCTCTTTTTGTCTTTTCCTCTCTTAGAGAGGAGAGGGTTGATAAAGCCTCTTCTAGATATATACAACATCTTGAAAAACAAATCTAGGTGTTCACACCTGCTGATAAAGTCCCAAACACAAGAGAGTGCATTTTATCCTTGTTTTGCTGTAGCCTCATGAGACAATTTTGAGAAAAGTAAATGTAATTCAATTCCCTACTTAAATTAAAGCTCAGTACCATTGCCACTAGTCATTCAGAGCAAACAAGAAAAATACCTGTGAATTCTTATTTTACATTTGGATTTTTGGGAGACAGCAACAGTGACAGGGAACTGCATGGAACAAAATGTGTGCTGATGCACCAGAAAGTTCAGTGCACTAGGCTTGTATCATGGCAACTGCAGCAAGCATTACCTTTCTTTTACAATAGGTGGAAAATCACATTAGTAAGCCAGCTCAGTGACAAGATAAACATATTTCAGAGGGCAAGAGTTTATTACAGTGCCGCACTTTTCACCACTTAGTACAATGACTACAAATAAATATGTCTTCTGCTACATTTCCAGGTGATAAACACATGAGTGATTTAATAATGAAACTATAATGTCATACATAATAGGCTGTCCACATTCATCTAAGAACCATCTCTGAAGTAGTAGTCATTTAGGCTGTGTTTTTCACTGTCTAATATGATGCATAATTTCACTGATGCTAAAAAGACATTACTAACACACTGTGTACCAGTAAAACAATATACCTTAAGAACAGTGTTAAGACTGAGAACTTTAAGGATGGATAAAAACATAAATAATATAAATTTGATAAGTTGTAGAAAAGATAATGCCTCATTAAAAGCTGCTCTTTAAAAAAGAAAAAAAAATAATAAACCAGGTTCAAAGTTATATATATTATCCTTCCAGAAGGAACGTGAGCTTTTAACATATGACATTCATGTCAAATAATATTTGGCCATCAATTTTCTGAGTCAGCCTAAGACCCTGGGGATCAAATTTCATCGTCTTTCCCTGTGCCCCTTTGTTATTATACTCTATTTTTTCATACTTCATTTTGTGATCCTCTGTAATAGAATTTACATTTTCTAAATTCTGGAATAGTTCAGCCGATTCACAAAATATAACTATGTTCTCTACAGCTGAAGTTTTCCAGCAAATATTACTGTGATCATGTTTTCTATTATGGCTTCTTTGTGGTTTTTCAAGCTCATCATACCCCACTCACCAGAGGATTATTAGGGGGTTTGGGGAACAGTCATGGCCATCTTGTAAGTTGTACAGAAGATCACTCTGACACTTCCACGACTGACCTGTCAGAGGCATCACTGTATTTGCCTATGATATGATAGGTGCTTGAGATGTTTTATAAATTTGGGGGCCTTCATACACCAACATTTCTGACAATATTCAGCATGCCTGAAAAAACAGGAATATTGGAACCCACTTTCTTTCTGACATATTCTAAGGACTGTTACAGAAACTGATGCCTACTTGACACAATGTTTTGGATCAGCCTTTTGAAAAGACATGGTAAAAACCAAAAACTCAACAGAACAGACCATACCGGCTACCCCTTTGGCAATGAAGATTGTTTTATATATATTTTAATGTATTATCCAGAGTTGTTTTAACTTGCTCATGCAGTTAAATTTCTGTATTTCAGTACTTACTGTTTCTACTTTTACAGACCTCTTTCCTCAAATCTAGATAGCAGAGCTGCTATCAGACAAGATTTGATAGTACAAATGGCTTGTTTATAATTTGGAAAAAAAATCCTGATTATTCATATTAATGTATCCTTTAAACTAGTAAACTCATGACAAAAATATCTGATAAAATTATTTTGCATCACTTTGAGATAGAAAACCCATTTGTGGGAGTTTGCAGTAAACTCTAATTTTAGTTCTTGTTCCGCCTATTGGCGGAATATTGGAACAATATTCATTTATATTTTTATATACTGTCTGAGATTCATCTTTCCTTTTTTATTTTATTTTTCATTTACTTTTCTCTTTTTCACACATTCTACAGAGTCTGTGACTGGTCAGGTTAGGACTGCTGCTCATTAATGCATAATGCCACTTTGTTGCCAAAGAAAAAACCCTTTAACTACCAATAATGTTGATAGAATTTGATTTGTTTTTCTTGGTGTCAGACTCAGGCTGACTTCTTTAAAAGAAAATGTCAGAAAATGGTGTTCAGCTATCTGGGAGACTGAGGCTAAGAGCAAAGTGCATTGTTTTGACAAGTTCTATTTTCTTTGAGAAACCCCTGGATCCCAAGAGGATCCGGAGAAGAACCTTGATATTCAGCGAGACATAATCTTCTCATTAAGGATACGAATTTTTCTAAGAGAAATCTTCTTAAATCTGGATAATTCATAATTGTCTTCAAAATCACTGCTTGCATGTACCTGACAGATTTTTATTTCCAGCAGCTTAGCTCATTCTGTTTTGTCTGGGTTCAAATCAACAGAGAAAAAACAAACAACCCAGGAGCCACGGCTCTCCTTGTGAATCCATATAACACCACAGTGTTTGATAACACAACCACAAGTGATTTTTTCTCTGGAAATGCTTAATTAATTTAGTGCCTGTAAGAGGTCTGCTTTAGCGATGAATCTGAATTTTGCATTTAGGAAAGGTGCCCACTGTCTTGATTCAAAGAAGTTGAAAGTTCTGTAACAAAAGGTAGTATATGAAGCATGATTGAAGCCCCTGGTGTACCAGATTTCCTACAATCTGCAAGATGCCTGCTTTAACCAACATTTTTAAATAAATTGGACGCCAATAAAGAGCTTCTAATTTACTTCAGTGATCTGCATTCGACTTGCAAAGATATAATGCATGGAAATATGTTCTTTGAACCTTAATTTTGCTGCAGGGATACCTTAAAATTTAGGTTACTATCAACTCAAATTGCATATCAAAGCCCAGCACCTTTTTTTTGGCCTTAATATTGCGGTACTTCAGCTTCACATCTATAAAACAGACACAAATATATGCACAAATGGTTAAAATGATGGCCACTGTGTTACAGCTTTCATCCAAAAACATACTTCATGCCCTCTCACTTTGCCCAGAGTCTTTGCAGCAACTTTGCCAATATTCTTTCTACTTAGAGCTGTGGTTTTCTTTGATGTACTAGTTATGCCAATAAGATAATTTGCCCCAGCTAAAGTTTGGACATGATTTTCTGAGCCTGAGAGAGTTTTCAGCCTGACAGTGGCTGATCTGTTCCCAAGGGAAAGTCTTTTGGGAAACCTTCTCTTTCAAGGACTGTTTTTGTAAAATAGGTTTTGGTTCTCAAAACAATGTCACACAGCTGTTCTGAATGTGTTTTTCTCTTGTTCCACCAATAGGACCAAAGAGGTGGTTCCTTTGGCCAATCATGTTAACCTGTATCAGAACATCTTATAAAAAGGGTTGCAAACCCCAAAATAAAGGCTTCTGCCTCATTGGGATCAAACCTCGCTGTTGTGATTTGAATCCACTTTTCTATTTCATGTCCACTTGCAACATCAAGGCTCATCCCCTAATTCTAGCCTGCATCTTTCAAATTTGAACAATTCTTGCCCATTTTGATGCAAGACATTGCCACTAACTAGAAAAGGTGGCCATAAATATTGCACACATCCCAGTGCTTCACAAATTGCTCCAAATGCTTAAAGCAATGTTTCCACTCCTTGACCCTATCAAATAAAGTTGAGAAACTAACTAGACTTGCTATCTACACAGTTGGTTAGTCTTCACTATTACTTTTGTCTCACTTTCATTAGTGTGCACTAGTACTGAAAAGATCTCCTCATAATAATCCTCTCATTGACCTTATTGATCATACCACATAATGTTCTTGAAATAGCAAGGTGTCTGAAGGCAAAACATGGTGCTTAGCATCAGTATGTAGAGCTGAACAAAGATTACAAACACATTCCAACAAGCATCCTCAAATGGAAAGACAAATTGCTGTGCTCATGAAACTTTCTCATTTGCTTTTTTTGGTTTCTTTTTGAGTTCACACAGTGAAGTATATGAACCAAATGAGGAATATTTTATACAAAATAAGACATTATTTCATACATCAAGCAGTCAAGCAAAAGATCTTTAGGGAAAAAATGCAATTTGACTGTATCCTACGTAATGAGGACCTGCAGAAAATATGCAACACATTTTTCTAGATTTTTACCTGATGTCTGAAAGTAAAAATGCACTGGATTAGGAGAGCAATGAATTGTAAAACTATATCATAAGAGGAAGTGGTATTAACAATCTGTATTAGCTCCAAGGATACCTAAAGCATTTACCTTTCAAAGCACGTGTTTCAGAAAATCAAAGCAGTCTAGTTGCAGACAAGACATGGCAGAGCACTTAGACATGATCATTGTTGCACCCACTCTTCCTGTTTCTACTTTCAGCATTTTCCTAAAAGCCCTTAAATTTGCCAGCTTCTTGAAGCTCACCATAATGCTAAGCTGGGCGAGCGCCTGGAATTTGTTTCAACACTGGCATACTTCATTAATTTTTGAGACCACCACCAGCCAAAGTGCCTAGGTGTGCAAACAAAGAAGCTTTTCACAAGAAGATCATCAGTCATCACAAGACTCCAATCAATGTGCTGTCATGAACGTCAGAAAATTATGGTTCCTTCAATGTATCCAGTCCTTGCACAATTTGACAAGTTGCTCGCATTGTTTCCTTTGGTTCATTACCCATTTTTGCAAGCAGTAACAGGAGCTACAGCGTTCAAAAACACAGCTCTAGAAAAAAAACCACCAAAATATTTCCTCTTAAAGCATTCATTTAATCAGAATGACTGTTCTCTCTGGGGAGGTTTGTAGCTGAATGAAAAGTAGCACTGTGTTTGTCACGTGTTTTGTTCTGCACATGAAGAGCTTTAGACCACAGCAGTAGACGCATGCACTTGATTATGAATGAGAAATCCTTAGTCACGTTCTTGCAAATGCCAATGGAACTCACATAGCCCCAGGGACTTTTGTATGGATTTGTGATTCAAGGAATCTGAATAGATTCAGCAAAACAACCTTTCTTTTCTTTTTTTAGTAACTTTGAGCTTTCAAACTGTGAAGCCCTTTTAAGCACTTCTAAATCCTTAATTGCCATGGTAGGTACAGGCAGGGTGGTGCCCAAGTGTATTTCTCCTGCTGGGGGGAATAGTCTTAGGGGATAAATAAGACAACTGAGATCACGACAGAAGAGTAACATTCAGAGAGAAACAGAAACTTGACTTCTGAATGTTTGAGGATACAAATCCATACTATGAGCAGATCAGTGGTGAGCAGTAAGGTGTTACTCCTTTCTTTGCCTGCACACAGCTCATTGTTTTATGTCAATGAATCCATAGCTGATTCAGGTCTCCCTGTCCCTTTCTTAGAGCCTCTGGATGTCACTACACAGCTCTTCATAGAAACAGTAGATGTATGAGAAACACCAGGAATTTCTTTGATTGGTATAGCACACTTCCATGTTTGCCAAATAAGATTGCAGTAGTCTACTGCAGTGGATAGGACTTGAACATCCTCAGTTACACTGGATATCTATTTAAATTACGTTCTACAAATACTAAATCCCTAAATTTAGGTGCCTGTGATGTAAGACAATTTGTGTTAGTGATGTGTAAGGCATCTAAAATAAATGTGAGCTAGGAAATAAAGGGTGAGCATTTTGTCCCCTAGGTAGTCAACAAACAAAGGGTAAGCAGGAAAGACTGGATAGATAACAGCAAAGCAAAGGACTTAAACTATATGCCCACAGTAGGAAGTTTGAACTTAGTACACCATTACTTTACTCCCACAAGTTAAGCCCTGCAAGTGGAAGACACTTAAGAGACTTCTACACACAATCCCTAAAACAGGGAACAAAATGCAAAAATCAGCCTCCACAACACACTCCATGCAGGTGGTCATTGCTTCTCACAACACAACAGAGAAACAAATATTAACACGCCATGAATTCTCTGACACCCATATTTCAGGTCATGTTTTAGGAAAGTAAGGCAGGATTCATCTGAATATAAAGATTTTATAGCTACTTCCATAATTGACTTTTGAGAAAAGAAATGATCTCTTAGCTCATTAAGAGGAAAAGATAAGAAAATAATTGGACAGTTTTACTTAAAGCAACTCCTCACTAATATGCCAATATATCAGCTGGCAAAATTTCTCCTTCAAAGTTCAATTCAACATGAATTAAACCTTTTAAAATCTTTTACTGTGACTGCAGCTGCTCATTATTCATTAGACAGCTACACTGACCCTTCACAGATAGACTCAAGAGGGCACAGAGTTTGTAAAATCAATACTTCCCTTCATTCCACAGACTGCAAAAGCCAAAGCCCATGCCCTGAATCAAACAAAAAACTTGCAGGAGCCATAAATTTCCCTATAGCTCATATATTCTATGCTCATAGCTAAATGAAAACATAGCCAGTTGGACTCATACTTCACCACTTCTTCCTCAGCAAATGTAATGCATTACCTGTCATACTGAAACAAGGCGACTGCTAAAGCTTTAATCCTGAATTGAGGTCTTTAAGGAAGAAAATCATGCCACGTACATTTCAAAATGGATGAACTCAGCATATTCGAAGGAAAATTGTTTAGAGTTAAAAATAATAGGAATGCATTTATGCACCTGCTTTAATGCAGTATCACTTTGCAAGGATTTTTTATTTCATGTTAGAAATTTATTTATCAGAAGATCTAATTAGAAAATTATATCCTGCTAAAGAAAATATAGCTAGTCCAAGAGGACAATTAAAGAAAAATGCATTTTTGCAAGGTCAGTTAATTTCCATATTCTTCCAAGAATTTAATAAGTGCCTTAAGAAATAATTTGGTTTTAGAACCAGCAGGGAAAAGAAAAAATGAACTAATGGAAGGTGTACATCCCTTGAGATAATTATACATACCTTGAAAAATCTGCATACCCACACCACAGGATCTGATTAAGCCTTTGCCAGAACTCCTTCTGGTTTCCACTTATTTCTGAATACAACACTTAATCTAACATGATAGGGACAGCAGAAAATCATTACCTAGCTCTAAATTCCTAGCAGAATATATAAACAATCAGAAGAAGGAATTTTGCAAAATCAAATTTAGGCAAGTGAATAAAACAATAACTCCAACTAGGAGGATATTTTATTTCTGGAATGTACAGGGTTGTTTTCTTTTCTTTTTACATGAGGCACATAAACAGCATCCATTTTTAATTATATTTTGAACAATCTTTGGAAAAGAGTAATATGTGGGCTGAAGCAAGATGTAAGAATGTAATTCCATCCAGAACTATTGATAATATTATAACAAACCAAGGGAGAAAATCTTTTGGTGGAATTATCATCCCTCTGCTGTTAATTTTTCTACACACTGGAAGCAAGAGATGTTTACATTTTTCAAATGCAGTTTCAGGCAAGTTAATTAACATTAGTTGAATGAGCATAACTAAACAAAATACAAACTGTGCATGCAGTTCTTCAGAAGTTAAAAAGCAATATAAAGCCCTATTACTTTGTGTTACCTCATTACTTTATGAAGTAAAAATCTCATTCTTCACTTTGTATATGGCCTATTCCCATCCCCAAAACTGAAAAGATAAATGAGATGCCCCAAACATAAAGAAGCATCTCATGGTGTCTGCATTAATAGTCAAAGAAAAATCATACCAAAACCAGCCCCTTAAACACCCTGAGAAAAGCAGAATTTGCCATTCACCTTCGCAAACTGCTTCAGATGAGAGGGAGGTATTGAAATATCAAACCTCTTTATTCAGCCTTGTCTCTACAGAATATTAAGGAACCAAACAGATCTTCCTGATAATCGTTCAGAGCACAACTATTCCCCTTAATTATTTGCCCAATGTCAAAATCCTGATTAACTGGTAACCTCCTCTGCTGCGTACAATCTCTCATGCTTAAGCATCTTTGCTGCTAGAACTACCTGTCTTGTTTTTGCTGATGAGCAGAAGCAGGGATTTATTTTTCCTGCACCTAATTAGACTCAATCTGAAAAAAAACAGTGTACATAACTATGTTAGCAGAATGATAAGTAAATCTGTCTTCATTCTGGTCATGATACTCATCCTGTAAATCTCCATGATGTAGTAAGTCTTAAATCCAGCAGTTTTATGCAGCTTTGCTGCTGTGGTACAGCAAAATTTGGAGTGGTTTTGGCTTGTGATGAATATTAATTACCCCATGCTGTCATTTGCTTAGAAGGGGAAGATGTGGCAGACAGACTAAACCAAAATTTTTGTATTTAATTTGTAATTTTACTGTTTTTGGTTTTTTTTTTATCATCCTTTACAAGGGCAGGCTGACAGCAACAACATAGAGTTGGACCCCTCCTATCCCTGCCACCTCATTGCAGCTCTGCCTATTAACCTTCTTACCATAACATGGTCTCAGAGTTGGCAGCCTTGAACTGCCATCCAAGTAGACCATTCCAAGAAGAGCACTGTGGCTGCAGGAGGCATCCCTGAACACACAGGAACTGCTGGAAAAACAGTGCCTCTGAAAGTGTAAAGTGAGCTCAGTCTGTGGGGGCAATGGGCTTCCTCACACCTTGTGCAAAGTATTTGTTCCCTGCAGGTATCAAGAGGAGGTGCTGGTTTGTTGAGTTTAGCAATAAGCAGTGACTATGGGAAAAGGTGCTAGTTCAAGGCCTAAATAGGTTCTTAATAAAAATCTTCCTCCTTGAACCTATTTGAGAGCTTGATCCACCCAAATATTTTCATATAACAAGATAAGCCTATTTTCTGAAGCCTAATAGGATTACTTGCCTGCAGTCAGCATCGTGACAACAACCTGTCTGGCAAAGGACTAAGTTAAGCAGTACACAAGGGTCCTTCTTTTCTTGGTTTTCTTTGCCAGAATTGTATCTCATACCTCTTGCCTCTCCCAGAATTTGCTGAGTAATGACCCAGGTTACAGCTTTAGCAGAAAGTGGGAAGGGACTTTCTCCTGCGCCTGCATGACCTGATTTTTCAGCGTCAGTAAGGACTAAAGGCTTCAGTGGTCACACTCCCTGTGCATCTGGCCTTCAGGGTCTTGCTCATCACTGCTGCCTGGACAAAACTACTGGCTGATTTTAATAAAACTTTGCTGAAAACATAAAAGTCAAAAAATTATAATTCCTAACTCTCAAGTGAGTTGAGAAGCCACATGAAGACAGAGGCAAAGCAGAAGTATTTCTGAGAGGAAATGTGCAATATAAATTAAATATACCAGACATTCATGATTCTATACATAAAATCAGACCAGTTATAAATAAGCAAAACTAAAAGCTTAATACAGTTTAGGTGTATCTTCAGTCTCTTTTTAATACATAAATTCACAGAATATTTTCATTCAGGTTTGAGATTCGGAGATTTTCAAGACCCTCCAGCCTTTTCATCCAGAAAGGCCAGGGTGCTGAGTTTCAAAAACACAGATTTCAGAACCTTATTTACAGAGGTTTAGCCATCCAAACATTTATTTGATATTCCAATATCTCAAATGTTCAAGACTTTCTTGCTCTGCATTAAAGGGCTATCTTGGAATTTATATTATTGACACTACTTAGTTTAAGATAAATTCTGTTTGAAGGCTTTAGTGTTATCTTTAATCCTGATTTGTGCCAGGCTTTTGCAGCAAATCTATATGATATTCATTTGCACCTTATGTTACATGACTGCTTTTCACATGGTTGTTATGAGCAGTCACTGACAGTGATAGCAATTTAATTGTGCTCAGAGATCACAGCTGTCATTGATTCCATCACCAGACATTTTCAAACATATTTCTTATTCCATATGCCAGTCATACCCAGTCCTTGTTGGTTTCATAATCTCCTAAAATGTCTCAGTGCCATGTGCCATATCATCTTGCCAATAAGGGTAGAAGCTCACTTATGGAACTGTTACTTGAGGTTTCAACCTAATCCTTATTCAATTTTTAAGTCTGGAAAAGGCAGGGATTTAGGAGTAAGTTATAGGGCAGATAAACTGCTCAGGTTTCTGGACTATGAAAGAGTAAACTATTATGGAGCTGTGGGGATATAAAGACCAGTAGAAATTTTCAAATAAAATATAGTTGACAATACACTGCGTTTTAAATAGAAAATGAAACATCTTGCAAAATTAAAAAAAAAATATTTTCTTAAAAAATGGAATAGCAGGAACTAATTTTTAAATTTCAGTCTATCTATAATTAGTCATATTAAAATCAGAAGTAACTTTTTTGTATTGAGAAAACAGGTGTAATAGGACACTACAAATGGGGTTTTTTGTATCTTAGGTTTAAGATGGTTCAATTTACTTCACTTGATATTTCAAATCATTGTGGAAATGATTTAACATTGAACAAAACTACCTTTAATAAACTGAAGCATCTTCAATGAAGATGCTTCAGTTATAGCATGTACTAGTTGTATGAAAAAAATGTTATATAATAAAAAAATAAAGGATAACATAAAATGGAAACCAAAATTTTAAAAGATAATTTATTTTTTCCTAAATGAAACATATTTGAATTTCTCTTGTGATAAACGAAAAAAAAAAATCACTCAAAATTGAACGCAAAATCAGAGCCAAAATATGAAAAATTCCTTTAAAAAGAAATGACATATTTTGATTAAATATCTAAAAACATACAACAAAAAAAACCCAACAAATTTTTATGCATATTAAACATTTTGGTCTTCTTCCTAAAACAGTGATAGATATTTATTTCTTGGAGGCATTGCTACCTTTTGTCTTGTGAACAATTTTCTTCAAAAAATGAAGAACTCAAACCCTTTATAAAGTTGCAGTCCTTCCATTGGATAACAGAATAATTCTCTTGGCTATTTTTAGCTCAAATTTCAGAGAAATAGCACATTAAAAGAACCTCTGTCATCTGAAAAGGTGGCTGCACTAATGTATCTCACCATGAGTTCTCCCTTTCCCAGGGATGAAAGT